>SJYV01000585.1:356353-433280 GCA_006410875.1 Neotragus pygmaeus | reverse complement strand
GACATGACTGAGCGACTGAACTTAACTGAACTGAGGACAGAGTGTTAACTTCTGTTCTCCTTACTTGCCAGGCTAGAAACTGGAAATCTCAGAACTTTATCCTCCCAAACAAAACTCTATATCTGTTAACAATAAGTCTTCATTACCACCTACACCCAGCCCCTAGTAACCTCTAATTTGCTTTCTTTCTCTTTTAATTTTCCAGTTCTAGATATCTTATATAAGTTGGAATAATACAATATTTGTCCTTTTGTGTCTGATTTTATTTAGCATAATGGTTTCAAGCTTCATTGATGTTGAAGCATGTCAGAATTTCAACCTTTCTATGACTAAATAGTATCCCACGCTATGTATGTGCATTTTGTTTGTCCATATATCTATTGATAGATACTGGGTTGTTTCCACTTTTTAGCTATTGTGAATAATGCTGCAGTGAACATTGTCATGCAAGTTTTGTTTGAATTCCTATTTTCCATTCTTTTAGGTGTATAGACTAATGAGTGGAATTGCTGGGTAACATGGAAATTATATGTTTGGCTTTCTAAGGAATTGTCCAGCTGTTTTCCAAACTGACTGTGCCATTTAACATTTCCACTAGCCAATGCACAAAAGTTCCAGTTTTTCCACATCCTTGCCATTACTTGTTATCAGCCTATCCTAAAGGTGCAGAGTGTTATACTGTCTGTGGTTTTGACTTTCATTTCCCTTTTGAATAATTATGTGCATCTTTTCATGTGCTTATTGGCCATATGTATATCTTCTTTGGAGAAATGTCCATTCAGCTCTTCCACCCTTTTTTAAAATTAGGTTGCTTGTAATTTTCTGGTTATGTTATTGGAGTTCTTTATATATTCTAGGTGTTACTGTCTTATCAGATATATAACTAGCAAATACTTTCTCCCATTTTGTGGGTTGTCTTTTCACTCTCTTGATAGTGTCCTTTGATGCACAGAAGTTTTATTTTGATGGAGTTCAGTTTACCTATGTTCTCTTGTTGCTTCTGAACCCAAGAATTCATTACCAAATCTGATGTCGTGAATATTTTCCCATGTGTTTTCTTCTAAGAGTATTTTAATTTTTGCTTTTACGTTTATGTTTTGAATCCATTTTTTAGTTATTTTTTTGTGTAGAATATGAGGTACAGTCTGACTTCATTCCTTTACATGTGGCTATTCATTTGTTGCACTAAATGTTTGTTTAAAAGACTACGCATTCCTTTAGTGAGTGGTCTTGGCACCCTTGTCAAAAATCAATTGGTCATCTATGTAAAACTTAACTTCTGAACTCCCTATTCTGTTCCATTGGTCTGAATGTCCTTTTGCTTTAATTAATGCTTTAATTACTGTAGCTTTGGAGTAAGTTTTGAAATCGAGTAATATGAATTCTACAACTTCATTCCTCTTTTTCAAGATTGTTTTTATTATTCATAGTAANCTTTAATTAATGCTTTAATTACTGTAGCTTTGGAGTAAGTTTTGAAATCGAGTAATATGAATTCTACAACTTCATTCCTCTTTTTCAAGATTGTTTTTATTATTCATAGTCACCTGAGATTCTGTATGAATTTTAAGATTGGTTTTTCTGTTTCTGTGAAAAATCTTGTTGGGATTTCAGTAGGATTGCACTGACTCTTTGGATCACTTTAGTAGTCATTTTAATAATATTAAGCCTTTCAATCTATGAATTTTGGAAATGTTTCCATTTTTTTATGTAGTCTTTCATATTTTTTCAGCAATATTTTGTAGTTTTCAACATACATCTTTCTCCTTAAATTTATGCTAATATTTTATTCTTTTAACGTGTTAAAAATTGAATTGTTTTTACAATTTCCTCTTCTGTTAAAAATGCAGCTGACTTTTGTGTGTTAATTTTGTATTTGTTGAATTCATACATTAGTTCTAACAGATTTTATTGTAGAATCAGGGTTTTCTGTATATAAGATTGTGTTTTTTCAGTGTCTCTAAAGAAACAATTCCTTGGTCCACGATTTTGCTGACACAACACCTTAGACGAAAATTTTAGTTTTTCTCTCCTTTTAAGTTAATTATAAATGTAAAATTGTATATTTTAACAATTTACCAAGTGGAACAGGACAGGTATTTTTTTCTAATTATTTAATGGGTTTTTTTTTTCCCAAATTATTGAAAAAAAGAATGCAGGCAGATACATGGCATAATTTTAACAGTTGTTTAGTACTGAAATATACGAAGTATTGTAACTTTTAAAAATACAGGGGACTTCCATAGTGGTCCAGTGGTTAAGATTTTGCACTTCCAAAGCAGGAGCACAGGTTCAATTCCTGGTCAGGGAACTAAGATCTCACATGTTGTGTGCTGCAGCCAGGATAAATATATAAATAGGTAGGTAGGTAGGTAGAAAAAAATAAAAATGTAAGCATATATTTATCATTTTTAAATGTATAATGCAAGCATGCTGTTATGTTAGTTGCTAAAGTAACTATACCTGTTTTATTGAAAATTATCCTGGCTAGATAGGCATTTTTAACCTAAAGCATTTTAGGAGTTTTTTTGTTTGTTGTAGTGAAAAATCTTCAAAATATCACTTCTTTCACATATAAAAACAAAATACCATATAAAAACAAAACCTGTCAAAATTATAAACAATATGTAATAAAGTGATATCGTTTTGGAAGGTATAGTTCTCTTGTTTTCTCCAGTAGTAATTTAAGTAATCTTAAAATCTGCTCTATCAAGGTGGGACTAAATTGATGCAATATTTCACTTAATTCAGTAGAGAGGAACAATTTACCCTGTTATATAATTCTGTATAAATTATTCTAAATGTTCTTTCCATAGATCTCAAAAAAGCTTTATATTTATTGCTCTTTATATGAGGTTTCCTTTTTACCTATTTTCTCTGCTCAGTGCTCTTCAGAGTCCTAGTATGTAAGATTTTTCTAAGTAACAAGCTTATATTTTAGCTCTGTTAAGTATCAATTTCTTTTTAATAAAAGGTTAAATGCTTAAACTTCATCATAGAAACTAGTTGTCTTATACCAGTTCTCCTTAATAAAAAAAATCACTTTCTGTATTGGTATTTTTTCTCCTGAATTTAATAAATTCCACATTAGTGGTAATAAGTTGAGGCCTAGAACATGTGTCCTATTACAAATGAACAATTGGATATCATTAGGTTGTCCCCCTTTCCTTTGTACATATATCTTTAGGTGTGTTAATCCATTCAGTAGACACATTAATGAGCACTGGTTGAAGTGTAATATTGAAGGAAGTAAGGCTTGTTGACCTCAGCATGGAGTTTAATACCCCTAATTAAATTAGATACTCTACAGTCAGTATAAAGAAATAGCTGTGCCTCTGGCGAGGTAGAATTATTTATGACTCTGGTTCTTTGTTTTAAACTTGATAGGAGAAAATCATTTATATCTATTTTATAGAAACGAATTTTAGTTTTTACTTTTTATTTAAACTATCATGTGGTAGTTCTGTAAATTATTTTTAAGCATTTTATGTTTTTAGAATTAGAGGTAAATATCTTTGGTAAATAGACGTAAATAAGTGTAGCTGTTTATTTCTTGTCAAGAAAGGCTTTTTCAAGGATCAAAATGATAGCAGCAGAATTTTTACAACATGGACTAACTATACCTTTTTTTATAAAACAAATTAACCAAGCATTCAGTCTACAAAGTAGTCTGTCTTAGAAATATTACACCACCATATTAAGAATCTTGATGTAACTCCAGTCCAACCTTCTGTTCTGTAAATTATCTCTACCTGAGGAAGATTGATAGAAAATGGTTAAAAATAATTTCCACTTAACTGAGTTTATTCACCCCTAAAAATCAAAAGTGCTGCAAGCATTGGTATAAAGTGTTCACAGGAGCTTGTCTCATTTCCTCTGTCTCCTTGTTCTAGCCACTTGCTGATACTCTGCTTCATAGGTAGCTGAATCACCCTTTTAGGAATTTGATGAAGATCAAGTTGAGATAATTGTAACCTACTTAGTTGGACTCTCTAGCCTATCTTTCATTTCCTGGACCCCCCCAAAAGAGGGGAAAGAAGCACTTTATTTAAGTCAGTTCCCTCTGAAACACTGTTAGTGTCTTGGACAGCAGTTCGTTTTCTGTTTTGAAATTTGGTCACAATAGTTTCACAAGTAAATGAGCTTTATAGAACTCCTTGATCTGATTTTAACTTTAAATCTATTTTTCTGGATTTTATCTAGAAATAGAATTAAAATACTTCATTTTCAAAAGAACTCTATTCTAGTATAGTCTGGAAAATGAAAAACAAATTGAAGGAATAATAAAAAATTTTTTCATTGTGTAAAAGTGTAATTAATGTAATAGTTAATAATTCTGTGGAATTATATACATCATTTTAGTCCCAAATTTAGCCACATTATATAAAATAATTTTAATATAATAAACTCTACCTTTAACCCCAGGTGGCTCAGTGGTAAAGAATCTGCCTGCAGTGCAGGAGATGGAGGTTCCATCCCTGGGTCAGGAAGATTCCCCCTGGAGAAGGAAATGCAACCCACTCCAGTATTCTTGTCTGGAAAATTCCATGGGCAGAGGAGCCTGGCAGGCTACAGTCCACAGGGTCACAAAGAGTTGGATATAACTGAATGACAAACACCTTTAACCCAGTTTCTATAAATATACTCCTGAATGATAAGAATCGAAGATAGAGAAACCAGGAAATATAAATGGTTCAGAGTAACTTTATCTTATCACTGTGGCTGGTTTAATTTGGATGGTATAGCAGTGGCTTCTCATTGCACATAGATTAAACTAATTCCTTACCATGGCCTTCCATGCCCTACAAGATGTGGCTATTCGCCTGTCTACTTCTTCAATCTCATCTCTTGTCACTTTCCTTTTCATTTACCAGAACCTGGCCTCACTAGCTATCATTCTAACGTGCCATCACATCGAGCTCATTCCCAACTCGGGCTTTTCACTTACTGTTTCTTTCCATTCGAAATGCTCTTCTGCCACCTCATCAGGCTTTCTCCCCGGAGAAGGGAATGGCAGCCCACTCCAGTATACGTGCCTGGAGAATTCCATGGACAAAGGAGCCTGGTGACCTACACTCCATAGAGTGGAAAAGAGTCGGGCACAACTGAGCACCTTACACAACACACATACAGCAACTAACATACACACACACAGTCACAGACACACACACACAGAGACACACACACAGACACACACACACACGCTTTCTCATCTGCATTGTTCTATTCTCAGACTCACATGACAGTTCCTCAGAGAGACCTTTCCAAACCATCTGAGCTAAGAAAGCCCTCTCTAACCAGTAACACTACCACATTACCCTATTTTATATTTTTAAGCACTTATCACCATCTAAATGGTATATTTAAGTAAAGCCATAAAGTGAAGTCACCCAGTCATGTCCAACTCTTTCCGACCCCATGGACAGTAGCCAACCAGGCTCCTCCATCCTTGGGATTTTCCAAGCAAGAATACTGGAGTGGGTTGCCATTTCCTTCCCCAGGGGATCTTCCCAACCCAGGGACTGAACCCAGGGCTCCCACATTGTAGGCAGACCCTTTACCATCTGAGCCACCAGGGAAGTCGAAAAGCCATAAGAGCAGGTACTTTTATTTTCATGCTACACTATGTAACTCTAGGGAAAACATTGCTAAGTACTATGGTATCATCTTTTTAATAGCATATTTATCAAGTGTCCACTCTGCTAAAGTATTATAATACTAGATGCTGTTCCTATTGCTTCAAGAAGCTTTTCCTAATTACTAGGAATGAATGATCCAGACAGCAGGTGAGTTGTGAAAATGTGTATATCTTAGTTTATGTTTTGCTACATATGAAGATGAGGGGCAAAGAATGAAGGGCTTAGAACAGTGAGTAGTAACTCGGTTTCAATTTCTACACATATACCACTAATCCCCTGAAGTAACTGCCTTAACTTAATTATCTTCTATGCATTCTTCAAATGCCATTATAGTTCAGTTGTCTTTGTTATTTGCATTCAGAGAAGTATATTTATATCATTGTCTATACTGTTGATTGTTCATTAATTGAATAGTTTTTTACTTTCACTCCACCGGACTTAAAGCTTTGTGAGAAAAGAAAACACGTCTGTTTTTCCTCACCATTGTATCTCCAGTAGCTGGTACAGTGCTTCCCTGGTGGCTCAGACAGTGAAGAATCTGCCTGCCAATGCAGGAGACCCAAGTTCAGTCCCTGGGGAAGGGAATGGCTTCCCACTGCAGTGTTCTTGCCTGGAGAATTCCATAGACAGGAGAATCTGGCGGGCTACAGTCCATGGGGTCACAAAGAGTGGGACACTACTGAGCGACTTAACATTTTCACAGTGCATTTGGCTCTCAGTATTTGCCAATGTTTGAAAGAAGGTAGGGGGGAAAGAGAGAGGGGAGGCCTTTTAAGAACTCAAGAACTAGTCCAGCTGTTAGGATGAGTACATCTTATGTAGAGCACCAGTAGAGGCGTTAGGAAGGAGAGCACAAAAGTGGAATATAGTACATTTTAAATTTTTTTATGAGCTTGTTAGAGATACTATAAGTGCAGTTGCTCAGTTGTATTGGACCCTTCGCAACCCCATGGACTGTAGCCCGCCAACCTCCTCGGTTCATGGGATTCTCCAGGTGAGAATACTGGAGTTGGTTGCCATTCCCTTCTCCAAGGGGTCTTCCTGACACAGGGATTGAACCCAGGTTTCCCCACATTGCAGGCCAATTCTTTACCATCTGAGCCACCAGAGAAGCCCAGAGATACTATAAGGAAAACAGAAATTGAAGACTTTCATGTTTTGACCCTACATGATTATAATTCCTCCTACCATGGGGTTTTCCAGGCAAGAATACTGGAGTGGGTTGCCATTTCCTTCTCCAGGAGATCTTCCCAATAGAGATCTTCCCAACCTACTTTTAATAGAAATAGGGACATCAGGGGATAAGCTGAGTTTGTAAAAGAGATGATACAGTTACATTACCTGAATTTTAGTCTCCAGCATCAAATGAATGATTTTCACTGAGGAAATCTAGAATTAACTCTGGAATCTCTCCTGATAATCATGGAAAATGAGAAACACTGTTGTTGATAGGCAAATATCTGATTTTCATAAAGGACATGGAACAGGCCACCAAGTACAAAAATTACTAACATTCATGAGCTCCATGTCAGTGCCGGGCAAAATAGGATTATTAAACAGATGGTTTGTGAGCACTTAGGTAATGAAGCAGTGATCACTAGGAGCTAGCATGAGTTCACCATAACAAATCACATCAGAGTAACTTAATTTGTTTTAATAGGGTTACTACATCAGGGAAGGCCATACACAGTATAAAGCATTTAACTAAGTCGTTTGTTGTGGACAGGTTGAAGAAATGTGGTCTTAATAATAGTTCAATAAGTATATTACTGACTGATTGTATAATTATATCTAGAGACATAAATTAATTATTTAATGAGAGGCAATGTATAGAGGTGGTTAAAGTGTGGTTTCTGAAACTAACCTGCTTGGGTTTCAATCCTGGCTCTGCCACACTAGTTATATAACTTTATCTTTTTAAGCTTCAATTCCTCACCTATAAAAATAAGGTTAATAATAGTTATACTTTTATACTTAAAGTGTTCTTGTGAACATTAAATAAATTATCACAGAGCACTTAGAATAGAAAACATCTAGTAACTGTTGGATATTCATTTAACTAAGAAGGACATCTGTAATGACTTGCTATAAGCCTCCTACCCAGATCTGTCCCTTTTGACATTTTTATCCAAAATCTAAATAAAAACACAAAATTTTGATTTTAAAGATAATCCAAATCTAGCAAAGTCAGAGCCAACGTGTTGAATAGAAGAATCATGCTAACAAAAGACCCTGATAGGCTTAAAGATAATCAGAACCTGGTAAGATAAAATTTAAGAGCGGTAGTTCTAGTAGTCAGTTGTACCTACTTAAAAGAAAGTTTCTAAGAAAAAGTCTTACGGGTTTGAATTGACTGCAGCTTCCATTTAAGTCAGTGTTGTAAAAATGCAGAGAATAATTGAGTGTATAGAGCAAAGGAAGTAGCCTTGGTTGGATTAGAGCATATGTAGATATTATATTCTCTTCCACAGGTGGCACTAGTGGTAAAGAATCTGCCTGCCAGTACAGTAAATATAAGAAACTCAGGTTTGATCCCTCAGTCTGGAAGATCCCCTGGAGCAGGAAATGGCAACCCACTCCAGTATCCTTGCCTGGAAAATTCCATGGATAGANTGGCACTAGTGGTAAAGAATCTGCCTGCCAGTACAGTAAATATAAGAAACTCAGGTTTGATCCCTCAGTCTGGAAGATCCCCTGGAGCAGGAAATGGCAACCCACTCCAGTATCCTTGCCTGGAAAATTCCATGGATAGAGGAATCCATGGGGTCGCAAAGAGTCGGACACAACTGAGCGACTGAGCACATTCCACATTTGATATTGCTCAATTCCACACACCAAAATTTAGTAGAACTATCAGTAAACTGAGATAATCAGGAAAATGAATGTTGGTAAACTTAACCATTTTGTCTTCATAAATTGATGATCTGCAGCTTATGATATATACCTTGAATTCCAAAATGACTTCAATAGCAGTCAAAGTGAATTTGGAAGAGTATTTTGCTTGTCAATCATTTTAACAGACCTATCCCATATAAGAATTCTTATACTCTATTTCAGAAGTGATTGGCATCTGGGTACAAAAATAACGCAGGTAGGAATTCCTTTGTGAGTTTTTAGTATATAGAAAAACTTTCTCCGTATACATAATTACATGCATGTTCAGTCACTAAAGTCACGTCTGATTCTTTGTGACCCCATGGACAAGCTCCTCTGTTCATGGGAGTTTCCTGGCAAGAATACTGGAATGGGTTGCCATTTCCTCCTCCAGGGATCGAACCCAAGTCTCCTGTGTCTCCTGCATTGGTGGGCAGATTCTTTACCACTATGCCACCTGGGAAGCCCAGAGAGAAACCAATACATAACACACAATCCTTTAAATCCTATAAGATAAGGTATAGATAAAATAATTTAAAATATAAAATACTATATAAAATATTTATGTTAAATGTCAAACACACTTCTGAAATTTCCATTAAACTGTTAACCACTCAAAATTCTTATTTTTAGTAGTCTTCAAAAACTCCAGGATACATGGTAGTGATTAGCAGTTTCTCCATTTGTTTAATTGTTATATAATAATAATTAGTAATTTAGTTAATTTTATATAATAGGTTTTTAAAGACAAAGATATAAAAACATGCCTCACCATAACAGCATAAAATACTTACTTTTTTAGCATTTGGATATAAATGATAAGGAATGTACTTGAAGCTTTTTCGTTAAAATGACTCAACATGTTCTGAATGACTTTGTTATATGCATGGTTCTATACCACAAATATCTGCGTTACAGTATTTTTGTAAAAAATTATTCTTTTCTGTTAAACTTCCATAACAGACTTTTAATACTCTGTGGTAGATATTTGAAGACAAACTTTCATTATAAAATAAAACTACAGTTCCCCTTTTCTCTCATTTCTTTAGATAAGTGGGCACTAGAAATTATAGATAGCTTTGGCAAGAGTTCAAGGGTTAATGTAGCAGATAAATAAAAGGAATTTTCTGTAAATTGAGACCTGCATTATTTCAGTTGTCTTGTCTTTCCTAACCTAACTCATTTAATTTTAAAAAGTAAATACTTAAATTCTTCCTGACAGTGTGCTCAGCTTTTACTATCGTTTATTACTTCAATTATACTTGATATCACTTAGAACAATCTGCCATTTGGAAATCTCAGTATAGCCTGGAGCTTAGTATTAGATCTGGCTGCTATTGTAACATGTACAGCATATGACATTAATGTATCAAAATTAGATTGGATCATCCCTCCTGGTTAAATTTATTTCACATTTCTTTTGTATTCAGTTAACATAAACCTATTAGGGAAGCTGACACATGGGGATGGCTGTATAGGAAGGATATTTTTAAAGTATTTTGATTAAAAAATGAAATTATAGAGCCATAGCTTTTCTGAGTTGTGTAATCTTTTTTGGTTTTTAAAAATGTCACAAAGCCTAAGCTGTGCATTTATATCATTCAAGGTGTGTGTGTGTGTGTGTGTGTCTGTGTGTGTTAAATAATGATAATTAAAACTTGAAATGAACATTGTTTTGATGTTTGAGGTCTATCATCATGTATTTAGGGCAATAAGCATATTTATGTTTTCCAAAAAGAAGTCTTCTTTAAAAGAAAATAAAAATCTCTATATTTAAAAGTAATAGATCCTACTCTATAGATTTAGCTAGGCACTGTCTTTAGAGTAATAGCTGGCCCTATCTTATAATCTGTCGAAGAGAGGACATTTCTTACTTAGGAATATAAATTTTAAAGTTCAGAGATTTACCTTGTGTTTTCACATACTTAATTTTATTCATAGTGATTAGCATTTTGTAGATAGATTGGTGTTGGGGACTTTTAAGAACCACTAGAACATTGGTTCTTGGCTTTTTTGTGTGTTATCTAGTCCTATATGATGGAGAAGGCGATGGCACCTCACTCCAGTACTCTTGCCTGGAAAATTCCATGGATGGAGGAGCCTGATAGGCTCCAGTCCATGGGGTCTCGAAGAGTCGGACACGACTGAGCGACTTCACTTTCACTTTCATGCATTGGAGAAGGACATGGCAGCCCACGCCAGTGTTCTTGCCTGAAAAATCCCAGGGAGGGGGGAGCCTGGTGGGCTGCTGTCTGTAGGGTCGCACAGAGTCGGACACGACTGAAGCAACTTAGCAGCAGCAGCAGTCCTGTATGATAGACTCTTCTCAGAAAAATACATAGAATTTTCAAAATACATAGATTCTGTTGAACCCAGATTAAGAACTCCAGGGTTAAAGGATGACAGAAGAGAACCTTTTATTAACTGGACTTAATTCCTTTCTTTCTTTGAATCACACGTTTGTAATCCTGCCGTGTAGTAAGTAAGCCAAAATAAATCACATTTCAAAAACAGAAATTGCCTGTATTTTAGTTCATACTAAGAATATTGACAACACTTACCCTAATTTTCTCTTGCACACATTTCTGTCTACAGTATCTGAAGTTATCTGAAGGTAATTGAAAAACCCATGAGTTAGGCACCAATAATGGACTCAAATGTTTGCAGTGGCACAATCAATAAATGTACCAAGATAACCAAACTGTATATTAAAATACACGTTTAAACATATTTCCTTGAAGAAAACTCAGTACTGATGGATATTAAGTTAATTTTTCTAATAACTTAGTAGAACTCTAACTTTTAGATACTTTTTATAATTTTAATGAACATAATGTTAACTCTGATTGCCAAGAACACCTTCATAGGCAAAATTTCATAGGCAAAGAAAACTTGGAAATAAATTTGTTAAGCCAAGTATAATCAACTTTCTCTTACTTCAAAGGTAATTTATGAATTATTTACTTCTTTTACTTCTCTTCCTGTTGCCTCCTTTAGTCCCTTTCACTTTCAGTCATAAGCACTTCCAGAGAGTGGTCAGAAAAAAAGAACAGTCTTAAATCAGTCACTTTTTAAAACACTCTTTTAAACAATTTTTGAAAAGGTTTGGTAGTGGAAAATTGGTGCCATTGCTGGTTAAAAAGAGTGAACTGTATGTGAATCTTTTTTAATCTAATTTCTCTGTTTCCCATTGACTGTAGGCAGCTGAAAATTATCTGGTCTTCTGCAGCATCTCCTAACATCTTTTTGAGTGTTTGTGTTTTGCATGTTGTGAAAAATGGTCAAGTGAAGTTTTAAAAATATTTTTTAAATTTCTTTCCCTTTTAATCTTTTTCTAGTATGTTGTCAGTAGCTATATGACAATATTCACAGGGCTTTTCTCAAGCACTATGAACTACTTTCTTGCTTTTCCAGTTGAGACATTTAGGAAACGATGAAGTGCACATTGTTTGGTCAGAGCATACTAGAGACTACAGGAGAGGAATTATTCCTACAGAATTTGGTGATGTCCTTATNATTCACAGGGCTTTTCTCAAGCACTATGAACTACTTTCTTGCTTTTCCAGTTGAGACATTTAGGAAACGATGAAGTGCACATTGTTTGGTCAGAGCATACTAGAGACTACAGGAGAGGAATTATTCCTACAGAATTTGGTGATGTCCTTATTGTAATATACCCGATGAAAAACCATATGTTCAGTATCCAGATAATGAAAAAACCAGAGGTAAGAATTCTTTATCTTACATTTTAATAAAATATTTGAGTTCTGTGTGGATTTGTGAGTTTCTTTCTCTCAGATAAATTAGGCTATGTAAAAATGGAGAGGGAGATGAGACACAGACTTGAGTAGCTATGTGAATTGTCCAAGTCTAGTTCAGAAGGAGCTAAAACAAGAAAAACAGATAGAAACTGTACTTGAATGGGACAAGGCTAGGTAGTGCCAGAGTGGAAGTTCCTTTACACTAAGCTCACAAAAAGACTTAACTTTATTAACAGAATGATTTAGAGTTTCCTAAAACACAGGTAATCATTCCCTTTTAGAACAGTATGATTCCTATATTTTTAGTTGATACATTTTGTTAAGATTATATGATTATTTAGTTATGTTACTTAATAAATGAGAATTCTACAAAGTTTTAAAAAAGCAAGTAGTTCTAGCTGAATGTCTTATAGGGCTGAAACACCTGCAGAAGTATTTTCTTTCAGAAGAATAAAAGTTTGGCAGTATTTTGGTGTGTGTTTTTTGTTTTTGTTTTTTTTGAGAACATTTTGTTTATGGAAAAACTAGTTTTTGACTGTAGATCATGAATCTTCTTGAAATGGATTGTTTCCTTTCCCATGTGTGAAACAATGCTAATGGCTTATGGCCAGATTTTTTAGGATTCATCTAATCAGAGGTCAGCAAATGATGGCCCGTTTCCTGTTGTTTTTGTATAACCCACAAGCTAAGAATGTTACATTTTTAATGAGTTTTTCTCATTTAAAAAATTGAAGAATATACAGCAGAGACAATATGTGGCCACAAAACATACAATATTTATTGTATTATCCATAGCTCATGTCTTTGCCTTTAGCTGCCATTTGTACTAGCCATATTCAGATGGAATACTTTTGAAAATATCAGTCATTTGATAATAGTGACAGATCTTTTTCTAATAAACCATGTAATAAAAAATAGTGTTTTAGGTTCATTGGTAAAGCTGGCATTGCATGAAAATGATAAAGTAACTTGAAGTGTTGGATTTTTGTATACAGTTGAGGCTACAAAAATTGGAGAATTGGCAGGTAGTATAAGTTGTTTAATCAGTTACATGAAGCACAGAATTCTTTTGAATGGAACCTCTGTAGACCTTTGGCATTTGTTTTGTTTGTTGTCCTAGTATGAATGACCCATCTTGGCAGAAAATTTGAATAGCATTTCTACTAAACAAGAACTAAAGAGGAAGCAGAAAGATTGTTTTATATGCAAACTGTTTTGATTGTTGTTATTTACAGCCTTTTCCAGTTTGAATTGTTAAATTACTCTTAATTTCTCAATCAGGTTCCCTTCTTTGGTCCACTCTTTGATGGTGCTATTGTGAATGGAAAAGTCCTACCTATTATGGTTCGAGCAACAGCTATAAATGCAAGCCGTGCTCTGAAATCGCTGATTCCATTGTATCAAAACTTGTATCCTTTTTAACAGTTGGTTTAACAGTTGTTTTCTACTTTCCAAGGTAACTTCTTCTAATGTGCTAAGACCTATGGAGTTCTTGTTTATTGACATATAGATGATGGAGTGTTCCCCCCCAGTGTTTAAACAGTTACGGTATTTTCTTTTATACAGTTGTAGTCAGTACTTGTTATTTGGTTAATTAATTAAAGCACCATTATATACTAGGTGGTCTGCTAATCTGGATGTGCAGAGATAACCAAAACAGTCATTGGAAAGTACTCAGTCTAGTTGAGGAAATATATTGTTTTCAGTATCTATACTGTAATAAGAGTTATGCATGAAATGTTCTGCAAGTTATTGTAACAAGGGGCCTCTCAGCTGGAAGGGATGGTGGTATCAGCAAACACTTCTGAGAATATAAGGATTGACCCAATCTTGAACGATGAATGAGTTAATCAGGTAGATGAGATTAAAAAGAGTATTCCAGGCAGAGGGAACAGCATAAACAGAAACATGGAAGTATGAGAGGACGTGGAGTGTTTTAGGACGTGAGTTCTGGAGCCAGATTGCCTGGACTCAAATACTGGTCACCTCTTCCTAGTTCTGCAGCTCTGGGCAAGTTATTTAACTTCTCAGCCTCATTTCCTTATCCATAAAATGAAGAATGATAATAATATCTAGCCTGTAGTGTTATGAGAACTGAGTGAGTCAATATGTGTAAAACTCTCAGAGCATTGCATGGGACGAAATATGCACACAGTTTTAAAATTTAAATTGTTTTCGTTACTNTGGGGCTGGTGCATGGGGATGATCCAGAGAGACGTTGTGGGGTGGGAGGTAGGAGGGGGATTCAGGATTGAGAGCTCGTGTACACCTGTGGTGGATTCATGTCGATGTATGGTAAAACTAATACAGCATTGTAAAGTAGAATAAAGTAAAAAATAAATAAATAATTTTAAAATAACAAAGCAATATCTCTTAGTAACTGGAATAATCCTCCTAAATGGTGGTTTCTGAGTTGATGACCTAAGTAAATTTATGCCTAGGAAATTAAAGCTTTGTTACAATATAGATGAACCAGCCTCAAATCAAAGTGTATTTAAAACTTAAAAGCACCACATCCATCTATTCCCCCTCAATAGAAATGTTTTAAATAGGTTACATAAAGGAGAGAGAATGCAAGAATGAGATAGTCATCAAAATATTTACATCTTGCTCTGTCATGAAGACTGTTACACGCTGATATTTTGTCATACTTCTGATGGAAAAGACAGGAAGTCTCCTTCTCAGGGCCCCATATAAGAAATGAGATGGTTTTGGATGTCATCACTATCAATCACTCAGGTATAAGAGAGGGAGGTGGATCATCTGGACCCCAGTGAAATGAAACCAGATGGTATCTGTCATCTTTGTCAGCCCCTTTACTGATTTACCTTTTGGATATAATTCAAAGAAAGAAACTTCTCAACAGAGGGATGGCTGCAAATCCAATGTGAGAAGTATGTGAACAATAATATCTAATATTATCAAGAGCAGAAACTAAATGAACTTATAGAAAATCCTTTTTGTTACACCTTGGATGTTTAAGGTTTTCTCTCAAGGCTAACAAAATCAGCAAATTAATTGAGAGGACCTAGAAAAGAGAAGGGAACTCTCCCCTAATCTTTAGCCACGAATGCTCCATAAACACTCTCCAGCAGTCTGACAAGGTAGAATTATAGAATCATCATTTCACAAATCAGAAAACTGAGACCAAGAAAGATCAGACATCTCTTTAAATATCACCATACAGGAAAGTAGTAAAATGGGAAACCTTATCTGTTGGCTCTGACAATGCTTTTCAAATAGCAGAGTGGGAATGATGAGATAATCATGGAAGATATGAAAGTAAGGAATGTATATTGAGTTGGTTGAAAAAAAAATTTGATGATTTTAAAGCCGTAGAATGACTTAAATGTCACTGCTCTAAACCCCAACCCTTCTGAAGGCATTTGTCTTTTCAAAACAGAAGTGAGATGTATTTAGACCAGAGAGAAAGCTCTTAGGGTTATTTCCCTACCCTACAGTAAACTAAGGTGGTGACGCCTCCTGAGAACAAGGGTACACAATGGTAGATTTCTTTTGGAATTGCTGAAATAAATATGGAGTTACTCAGTTTTCTGGATTTGGACTTGTCTGAGTTCCAAGAACCAAGTTCTTTCTGACTGTGCAAACATGAGGCTTCGGTAAGCCATGAAACTTTTAACACCGATGTTCACAAAAGTCTGCACATATTTGGAATCTTTTTGGAGTCAACCAGAGGAATATTTTTGAAGCCAGATGACAATTACCCTCATTTTTTAGTCAACCACACCCGATTATTGAACAACAAAAATGTTATTAGTCATACCGCAAATCCTCTGTACAGCCCAAAGCGGTTTCGGTTTATGTGTAGCAAAAACTTGGGACACTTTCAAAGGACAAATATCTGACCCCTTGTGCATATTCAAAATAATATCCCAAAGTCTAGGAAGGCAGTTTCTAGCAAAGAACTCCAACAATTAGAGATCAATGTCAGTGTAATTTTAATAGTGGCCTCCAAGGTGACTGCTTTTAATGACTTCACTCATTTGGATGTTTGGCTCCAGAAATGTTTATATAATCAATTTAAGAATCCATCTCATAATGAAGATAATGACAATGTATCACTAATTTCAATAGTAATGTTACATTTTGATTATATGTTATTGACTTCTATGATTTTTCTTTCTAATTGAAATATACCTTGTGGTAAAGGACCTTGATCTCACATGTGCAGCCTGAAGAATTTTAGCACATGTATTAATATGCTCTTTGTAATGAGCATCAAGGTCAAGACATAGAGCATTTCAAGTACCTGACAAAGCTCTCTAGGTTCCCCACTTCAGGCTGACTGACCTGACCTCCAATCGCAATAGATAAATTTAGTTTACTTTTGAACTTCATATAAATAGAATTACAGAATTGTACTCTTTTGGACTGGATTTCTTTCATTTAATTTCATACCCAGAGATGCACCCATGGTCTTATATGTAACACTGTTTTGTTCTTTTTCTTGCTTTGAATATTACATTCTATGGTTAGACCACAATGCATTGACCCATTCCACTGTTGGTAGAAGTTTGGATTATTTATGTTGGGGTCATTATGGATAAAGCTGGAATGAGCACTCTGATATGTGCCTCTGGGTGGAGCTAAGTCCTCATTCCCATTTGATATGTTGCTAGGAGACAAATTGCTGTGTCATACCTATTTTAACTTTCATAGGCACCGCTAGAAATATTTTCAAAATGTTTATACTAATTTACACTCTAGTGTTTGTTAAATGACATAAAAGGAAAAACAGTTTAAGCAGTTGACCTTCCCGGATTCATCAGTGTTTCTTTACATGAGCTGTTCTTTTTTTGAAGAAAAGCTTAGAGATATTAAAACAAAATCTCTGCCATATTATTTTCCTCTTTGCTTTCCTGGACTATTTCTAACCCATTGAATTTGTAAAGTCTCTGTCTTCTTCCTTGCTATGCTCTCCAGAGACACAAGGTGATTCCTTTATAGCGCTTTACTGTTGATTTGTGTGTCTTGTATTTGCACTTGGGGTGAACTGCTGGCGAGAGAGTGGGCCATGCTCTCTTCTCTCACCTACTGCCTGTGTGGATAAGACTGATCAGCCTCAGAGGCAGAAGGCCATGGCTTGCTCTGTGTGTGAGCAGACATGAGACCCAGGAGGTTTGACAAAGATGGTATGATGTCTTCAACATCATCTCATAAAACTCAGAGAAGTACAGCGACAAGTTCAATTTCAAATTCCATGCTCGCCACTGCCTGAGCCTCCATATTGTCATCATTCAAGATTTCATCATTAACTTGCCCAGATAATTATCTTTCAGTAAGGCCAACGTTCTAATTCTAGTCAAGAAACCAAAATATTACTGGCAGCTCTTCCCAGCTATATGCTTTAGTGATTCCAGATGTACAAATCAAAGAGATGTAGGCAACACAGCACTGTCTAAAAAAAAAGAAAAAGAAATGAAATGTGCAGACTATTTGCTAAACATTTCAAAGACCCTAGAAATCCAGTTGACACCAAAATCAATATTTGCATTTTAATCTAAATCAATATTTGCATTTTAATCTTTGCTTAATTGGACCTAATAGAGCCTGTACCAAAGATAAAAACCATTTGAAGTTGAACTTATTTTCCCCCCATTATTACTTTTGTCCCTACGACTTTTTTGTAAAACATTTTGGCGGAAGCAGATATTTGATTTAAATTGTTCATTTTCAAAATAAATATCTTTCTTTTCTGGGAACACAGATCAGGAATCCTGTATGGGGAGTTTTGTTTATATTATCTTATTATGTATGGCTTAACAGTTCTTTATTTTTCTTGTAACTTAGTGAAACTGAAGTAAAACAATTGGTGCTAATTTGTACTAATTTCACATGTGTGTACTGGATTGAATAACAATATAAAGCTATAATAATTAATATGACATATTAATATATTATACTATTAATATGGTGGTCTTAAATTTTAATATGTTTAATTTAATATTATATTAACTGCAATATTAATATGANACGAAATATGCACACAGTTTTAAAATTTAAATTGTTTTCGTTACTACTTCGTAAAGTGGGTTTGTGTCTTCATATACTTTTTCTATATGATTAAAAACAGTTCAATTATTTCTCTTCTACGTAATAAACTGTAGATGTTAAGCTTTACAAGGAAGGCTTTTTAAAATATCCTATTGCACATGAAATAGATTTATCATAAGTCTACAGCATATGTTTTCTTTTAAAAAACATTGACTTAAGTAACCTGATTTCTGTGTAATTTCTCATGTATTCTGATGGTGTGGAATAGAATTATAGGTAGATTCTGACGTGTTACATTGATTAATTAAGCTTAGTGACATTTATATAGCATTTCTTTTTTTAATATAAATTTAATTGGAGGTTAAATACAATATTGTTCTTATTTGTAGTGGTTACATCTTCATTTACTTCTAGTTGAAAACTCAGATTTGAAGTGGTCATTGTTATGAAATGTAGAGATTCAGTTTATTATTTCCTGAATATCTCTAGAAAGCTTATTATGCATAAACTAATTTTGTCCACATTGTCAACTCTACTGCTGACGTCTTTGTGACCTTTGCCTCTTGATAGTTCCCCTGATCCTAATGTTCATCCTGAGGTTATTAGTGTTTTCCACCATTTCATTTAAGACACAGTAGAAAGAATGCCTTTAATCTTTTTTTTTCTAATTGGAGGATAATTATTTTACAGTATTGGATGGTTTTTGCCATACATTGACATGAATCAGCCACAGATATACATGTGTCCCCCCATCTTGAATCCCCTCCCCTTTTTCTCCCCTCCCTATCCCTCTGGGTTGTCCCAGAGCACCAGCTTCGGGTACCCTTCTTCATGCTTCAAGCTTGCACTGGTCATCTGTTTTACGTATGGTAATATACATGTTTCATCCCACCCTCACCTTCTCCCACTGAGTCCCAAAGTCCGCTTCTCCTTTGCTGTGCTACATGTAGGGTCGTTGGTGCCATCTTTCTAAATTCCATATATACGCGTTAATATACAGTATTTGCTTTTCTCTTTCTGACTTCACTCTGTATAATAGACTCCAGGTTTGTCCACTTCATTAGATGTGTTCCTTTTTATAGCCTAGTAATATTCCATTATGTACATGTACCACAACTTCCTTATCTGTTCATCTCCTGATGGACATCTAGGTTGCTTCCATGTCCTGGCTATTGTAAATAGTGCTGCAGTGAACATTGGGGTACNAGATGTGTTCCTTTTTATAGCCTAGTAATATTCCATTATGTACATGTACCACAACTTCCTTATCTGTTCATCTCCTGATGGACATCTAGGTTGCTTCCATGTCCTGGCTATTGTAAATAGTGCTGCAGTGAACATTGGGGTACACATGTCTCTCTCAGTTCTGGTTTCCTCAGGGTATATGCCCAGCAGTGGGATTGCTGGATCGTATGGCAGTCCCATTCCATTTTTAAGGAATCTCCACACTCTTCTCCATAGTGGCTGTACCAGTTTGCATTCCCACCAAGACTGTAAGAGGGTTCTCTTTTCTCCATACCCTCTCTAGCATTTATTGTTTGTAGACTTTTTGATGATGGCCATTCTGACTGGTATGAGCTGATACCTCAGTGTGGTTTTGATTTGCATTTCTCTAATAATGAACAGTGTTGAGCATCTTTTCATGTGTTTATTGGCCATCCATATGTCTTCTTTGGAGAAATATATGTTGTATTTTGGAGATTAATTCTTTGTCAGTTGTTTCACTTGCTATTATTTTCTCCTGAGGGCTGGCTTTTCACCTTGCTTATAGTTTCCTTCGTTGTGCAAAAGACTTTAAGAATGCCTTAAATCTTTTGGGAAAGCGATGAGAGTGCGATTAGAGTGTAATACAAACCTCTACTTGCCTCTTGTGTCAATAGGAACTCAATATATTGAACTAACACAAACTGTTTCTGGCTTGAGAGACAAACAGCATGTAAGATGCACATCTTACCAAGTAGTTCAAGTATACCAATGAAAAGTGAGGATATGGCTTAATTTCCTTTACCTGCACCTCTTGAAGACTGTTTCCCATTTGCATGTTACACTAGAGGTATAATAGCTGGATTTGGAGTTAGAAACATTGATTTTAACCTGAGGTCTGCCTTGTGATCATAGTCAAGTCCCAGAATCTCTAACCCTAACTTTCTTCATCTTTAATAAAAAACATGCTAATACCCATCTCAGAATTGTGGCAAAGAATAAATGAGAAAATGAATTTTAGATGCACCTAGTAAATGAAATAAGGTACATTATTTTGTGCCGTGATTAAATCTGTTATGTGTAAAGATTACAGTCAATATAAAACAACTCTACCCAACAGCAAGAAATTGCCTAATTGGGTTTTTATATTTGGTTGGTTGGTTGGTTAATTGATTGAATTGGATTTTCAGGCTTGTTTCATGAAGTTCTTACAGTTAATCTTGCTGAGACATTAATAGATACCACACTGGAGAAAATTCTAAGATGAAGAGAGAGAATTTAAGATGAAAACAGTAAACATGAACACTTTACCCAGCAGATATGAGGAACTTCTACCAGGAAAACCACTTCAGCAACAATCAGTAAAAATATTAAATCAGATCAAACAAGTTTTCTTGACTTGGAAGCTTGAATTTAGAAGCTGAAAAGAAGTTTTTTCCCCATACTATTTAAGTATATAGTAGAGATACTCTTAGCCTTTGCTAATCTGAAGAACTATTCTCTTTTCACAAAGGTTCACAAAGGTATATGTTAATTTTAAATATTGAGGGAATTGACAATATGGGTAGATAACTTGATTTTTAAGTGAAAGTTTATAAATTACAACTAGATGGTTTCATTTTAAGACACTAAAATATATATGTCCTTTCATTTTAAATAGCAAATATTTCAGAAATAATAAAATTTTAAATATGTAGTTTGGACAAATTCAGATAAGCTCACATTAAGGAAAAAATCATGTGTTCTAAAACAGATCAATAAAGCTTATGAGAAATTACAATAAAAATTGAGATAGCAATAGGCTTTGAAAACCATCAGGTTCTATTTTAATCCTCATAAGAGAAATGGAGTAAAAGAATATGTAATAAACTCAATTATATTTGGATAATTGAACTGCTGTGTCAGTTATTTTATGCCCAATAAAAGTACCCACTAAGATTCCACAGCATAAATTGTGCTATTTATGATCATTAAATACAGCTTAAATTTTATCCTAGGAACATCTTCTGTATCTATGAATCTAATGCTGTTCACTAAATGAGGACAATATTGATTGTCATATGTTGCCCAAATCGATCATGCTGGCAGCCAGAATTACAGTAATCTGTCAGTATTGATGACTGTCTTTCAAGCTTTGAAACCTCTCCTTCACTTCACTTGTCATTTCTTGCATTACTTGTACTTGAAAAGCATTTCCTTACAACTTCTGACTTTATCAGCTAGGTTTTTTTTTTGTCTCGAGCTCAATTTGTTGGGTTGATCATGCAGTTAGAATTGAAATGCATCACTGGGGAGGAAGAGTAGGCACATTCTGGGTAACCATTGGACCTGAGGACTATTTCAGGTTGATGTTTAGCCGTCATTTAGTAGCTACCTGTTGAAGAGAGTGTGTTTGTGTTTTGGTATGGGGTTTGGGTTTTTTTTTTAGTTGTTTTTGACTTTTTTGTAAGAATATAATTCTAAAACATCAATTTCATGATCAAAAGTCATATCATGGCTTTTTCTTAAATAAAAATTTTAAATTATTTGTTTTGATCCCAGAGACATTATGACTGTGTATAAATGTTAAATATGTTGATATTACATCCTGTTTTTCTTTAATGTGAGATTTATTATACATAGAAAATTTTCAGAAGTTACAGTATATAATCATATTGTATTTGGGTTCTCAGAGAAACAATCAGTAGGATGCATGTTCTTAAGTATATATATATAGAGAGAGAGGTTGATTTTAAGGAATTGACTCACATGATTGTGGGTACTGGCAAGTCTGAAATCTGTGGGAGTTAGCGTAGAGATGGTAATCACACCTAAAAATTACCTTCAGAGCAACATCTAAGCTGGTATTTAACCTAAAACTGAGTACCATCGCCTAGCCAAGTTGACATAAAATTAACCATCTCCCATGTCTTAGTTTTCTTAAGTTTTCTTCTTAACCTTTCTTACTCCACGATATAATTTGAAAAAAGTTTTATCAGTCTTAAATATGATGAATAATTAGTTTAACCACCACCAGGTAAGAAGATAGAACTATACTGTTTTTCTTCTATCAAAAATATTTATTGATCACTTACATAGTAATGGTAAATATTGAGAGAAATGCAAAGATAAATCAGATGGTAATCTCGTCTAAAAGTTTATAATTTAATAGAGAGAATATATATTTACACTAAAAATTACACAAGGTAAAATGTGTCACAGATTGTAGATAAAATGCTATGGGAGTCCTGAAGAAAAAAATCATTACTTTGGAGTCAGAAAACTAGGGAAGAATGTGTGGAAAATCTGGGCCTCAAAGGTGAGATTTGAGTAGGTAGAATGGAGCATGTCTGTTATAATCCTTACCATTTATATTTTGAGATTTTTATGTATAGAAAGTGAAAATGAAGTTGCTCAGTTGTGTCCAACTCATTGTGACCCCATGGACTGTAGCCTACCAGGCTCCTCTGTCCATGGGATTCTCCAGGCAATAGTCCTGTAGTGGATTGCCATTNTATATTTTGAGATTTTTATGTATAGAAAGTGAAAATGAAGTTGCTCAGTTGTGTCCAACTCATTGTGACCCCATGGACTGTAGCCTACCAGGCTCCTCTGTCCATGGGATTCTCCAGGCAATAGTCCTGTAGTGGATTGCCATTTCCTTCTCCAGGGGATCTTCCCAATCCAGGGCTCGAACCCGGGTCTCCCGCATTGTAGACAGACGCTTTACCGTCTGAGCCACCAGGGAAGCCAGTTTTTTATGCATATATAATACATATGTGATATTCTGAAATATACATTATAAGGGATATTATGAAACTAAATGTTTATCTTTAAAAATACACTTTCCTCCTAGATTTAATATTCTTTCCTACCAAACCAATATCATTTGATTTCTTCTAATCTGTTTAGATTTGACTTTTTTCGTAAATGCCAGAATTGGGTTTCTGTTTAACTTTATCAGACAAATTACCAGAAGTCAATGATCATTCTTCAATTAGTCACAGTTTGTTATCCCTGCAGTTCTGCTACTCAAATGTAAAGAACCTGTTGCAAAAGTATAAGAGCCAAAATGAAATGTAATTGATTGGCTCCGCTAATGCAGTTTGCCATTCATTACGATAGAACATTATAAAACCTCTTAGGGAGGCCCATCAATATTGCTGCCATTTCATGTTAGAAGAAAGTGAGTTTATTGAGAAATTACATAAATTTATATATCTACTGTCTTTTGTAGATCACTTCCTCTGAAGATAATATTGATAATAATACAGACTATCCTAAGTCCTTAATTATAAATTAATTATTTTTTAAAGTGTGGCAGCTGACTGTTGGGAAATCAGCATGGGCTTCAGAGTCCAGAACCGTTTATTAAGTGTGTCACTGTCTTTATGTCTGATTTTTATTTAATCTGTAAAAAGAGTACCAAACTCAGGAATGTTGTAAGGATTAAATGAGATTATCCATATGAAGCACTAAGCAGCCTGTCTGCCATGTAGCAAGAGCTCAGAAAATGTGCTTTTATATATTATACTTTAATATGTTGTTGACAGATGAAGTATTTTTATCCTATTCTGATAGGAAAAAAAAGCACTACCAACATCTTACCTGTTTTGTCACATCCAGCATGACAGTATGGTCCACATATGGTCCAATCTAGATAGTTGGGTTATATCATAGTATACTAGAAAGAAAATAGAAAACTATCAGGTGATTGTCCAACTTTTCCATAAAAACAACAAAACTTGAAGTTTCTCTATTTCTGTATCTTTACTAACTTCTGACCTATGCTAGAAAGGAACTTTTTCTCCATTAAACCCTTATGTTTATATTTGTGACCTAGATACACTAGTGTGCCTACATTATTATCGAGTATACCTACTACATAATGTGTAAGTTTTATTCTAGTCTTTTTTTAAATATAAAAAACAGTAGTAATTCAGATGCTATTTGGGAATTTCAGAGAGCAAAGAGTGAAGGATGTAAAGCTGAAATTACTCTAACCTTGTTTAATGAAGGAATTGCAGTGCTTTTAATCCATTAATTTCCTTTTTTACTAAATACAAGGGATTTTGCTATTGTATTTTTAATAACTCAATAATGGAATTAAAATTAAACTATGGATCACAGATCTCATTTTCTTCTAACTGCTTTTCTTCTCAAACACTAGAATACAGCCTATTTAAATCTTAACTTTTGCTTGCCAAACCACTGTTACCGTCCATCTGTTCATGCCAATTGTAAAGAAGGTTCGGTTTTTAGTGAAGCTTTGCATTTCACATAAGGTATGTGAAGTGAAATTTCACAGGGGACATGATGGATCCTGATTCTTAGTGATAAACCTTTGGGGCCATCAGGGTTGGCATATGGTCCAGTATGATATGAAGGCTTGGGTTCCCTGGCTTCACTTCTTTGGCGTGAAGCTGATAAAACCTGGCTCTTGAGTATTATTTCACTGGACACCAATCATGGGCAGCAGGAACTGCCCATTTAACTCTCTGTGGGAAGGAAGCCCAGAGAGCATTCACAATGGTACCATTGTCGAGTTGCAAACTGCTCTGAACAGCTTGACGGCACTAGGGAGGAGGGGAAGGGGTTGCTTTACTAATTGCTGTTGAGAAAAAGAGAAGCAGCAAAAATAGCTGTTGTAGAACTGAAGTTTCTGCATTTACTTATTCTCTCTTGATAAAGGTGTTGATTTTTATTTAGCAGATACCTGCTATCAAAAAGAAAGCAAATAAATACATTTAAGCAACCACCTGTAGTAATTCCCTGTTAACAGCCCACAAGATTATAGCAGAGCAAAAGTCAGTTTTCCTTTATGATATTTTTATGTTTAAATGAAATGAAAATAATGTTTTGTAATCTTGATAGAAATTTAAAATAAGGGGAAGTGGGTTAAAACCACCAAAGTTTATACATCACATAAGGTTAGAGAATCAATTTTATGCGTAACAGTCGCAAATGCTAAAATAATCCGCTAAACAAATCTTAAGGTTAAATACTAGGTTTATCATTTAAATGAAGTGATGCCTGTTTCAGTCACTCATGATTATCTTTCCTTGAATTCTATTTTGGATATCTTTTTTAAAAGTGAGTCAGTGTATGCTGTACTATTTATGTAAACACCACTCTAGGTCTTTACATTTTCTTCTGGTCAGTCTAATCAAGCAGTTGGAGGTTCTCATGCAAAAAAACTATGATATACAACTTAAAAAACATTAAAAGCTTATTTCAGCCCCCAAGATCCTGACCCCACAATATATTTCCATAGATGATTCTTTTTTTTTCAGCAGAAATTGACTAAATTATACTGCAGTATTGTAATTTATGCAACATGTCCTTTCAAAGGATCCGGGAGAGTTATTTTAAGAAAAGTTTTTCAATCTATAGATTTTTAAAATTTTGATGTTCTTGCTAAACTGAAGGAAAATCAAATGCATGTTTTATAAAATTAGTAACATTCTGTAAAATTTAACTACTATTTCATCTCTGATATCCGCTTAAACTGTTTTAGTAAATGAGCACCCAGTGCAATATTTCAAAAACAGTAATTCATTGAATACCCATTCTTTCTTTTACTACAGAATAGATTATAGTTAAGTCAAGATTAATGGGTAGATTTTAATGTTAAAGTCCTGTCTCTGAGCCTATTATTCCCTGGGGGCATATAGTGCATTAGTTTAAGCCAATATATTGTTTATCATAGATTCTATGACACTGTCTTAAATGATGGTTTGCTGCACCCTGTAACTATTTACCATGATAATAAATCACTTTGTGTACTCCCAATAATTATAGCATTTAAACAGAATCTTAATTAAGTTAGTGCACATTTAGGTAGAGATAACACTTAAGTAATTGTACACTGTAAAATTTCACTTAGTTATTTTTTTCCTTTTTGCAGTCTTCTGACATAACCCAAGTTTAGTTTTTATTCCAAACACATTGATTTCCTTAATGTATTGAAATTTTTGTTCCCAAAAGGAAAAAACACAAGTGATTGTTTCTAATTTTCCCTCAACATTTAAAAAATTCTTAACTCTAATACTTAGTAGTTCTGAAGCAGTTCTCTGTTGACTGTGAAAGTCTCATTACTTAATGATAATATTTTCAAGCAGATCTTACTGAGAATGAGAGTACAATATTTTAATTTCATTAAATTTGAAATCCAAGTAACTTAGTTTTTCGTTTAGATGATTTGGTTTATACAACTTTCATGACAGTGAAACATATACATATTTGATAATGTTAGTGCTTTTTAGAAGCTGCCAATGATTATTGGATTATTAAATCAGGAAGGATTTTCAGAACCTTTAGGTAGGTTTAAATTTTTAATCCTATTTATTTAAGGTTAATCTTTTTAAGTATGTTTACATAAGTTTTCTTATATAGAATTGGGTTTATCAACTTTTTACTTAATGTTTTCATTTAATAATTGACTGATTGATGAGCAATTATATATGGTCCAAATTTTATACAACTCCAGCTTTCAATAATAGGACTATCCTCACAGTGCCTTAGCACCTGTTATGGATTTTGAGTCATCTGGCAGCCCATGGGACTTAGATAAAGAAGTACCAGGTGTCCTGCCTGTCTCCTAATTGAGACGCATTGAAAACAATATAGACTTGGCAGTATGGTTAAAAGGATGGATTAAAGCCCAGCTTTGTCTACTCTGACAAATCACAGCTTTTCCTTCATGGTGTAGATAGTATCAACTACTAAAGAATTTCATTAATATTAGACATCATAAAAATCATACACAATTATTTGTCATAACCTGTTGTGGATTTTCAGAATTTCTGTTAAACAATTCTAAGATTCATGCATTTAAATGTAGGAGAATTTTATTTTTACTGCATATGAACTAGACTCCATGTTTCTTAAAGAAATTAGTTGCTGTAGGAAAGAAATGGAGTGTTAATTTACTAGATTTTTATAAAGTAGGCAATAATAGCTTACTTTTATCTTATAAAGGAGCAATGCCTTTTAGTCTATGGGATACTTCCTTGCCCTGTGTATTTCAGGAAAGTATCCCACTTTACTCCTGATAATATAGTCATGAGATAATAATAGTCATGAGATCCTTGAGTTGTACTTACAAAATGTATCTACCTATATATCTCAATAAAATTCTAATTATCCATTATGTTTTCAAGATCCTATAATGATACTGCTTCAGAATGTTTGAAAATATTTCATGGCCTTTTAGAACTGAAAAGCCAAATGTGGTTTATTTTCTCATTTTTTGGATCATGTTATAGATTTTGACTATACTACATATGAGATTCAACTATATAAACACTTTTTGAAAATTGCCAATCTTAGAAGTTAAGCTAGTAGTCATTGTGTTGGCCATCCCTGAGCTGACTAAAATGCCTTTTATACTTTTTTTTTCCATCTAAAATTCGTATCATTGAGATTGTCTGTAGAAAGAGCACTGGACTCTTAAATAACCAAGGTTCTAGTCCCAACTCTACCAGTCAGCAGCTTTGTTTTTCTAAGCAAATCTCTATATTCTCCTTCAAGGCAAAGCTTATTGTTGGATAAGCATTTTGCTGAGTTTCCTGAAATTAATATTGGTAGATCTTTGATGTATCCTTCCTCAAGTTCTGACTTGTCCTTAAATATTCTCTATAAATGCCTTGGGATCAGGCCTCTCAAGATTGCCTTTTTAAAACCTTAAATATTTAAATTTCCAAGTATTTTTTTCAAGGATATTTTTACCTCTCAGAGTGTACAGAGCAGTTTTGGATATCTGCCTAAAATGATTTTGAAAATACCTTTCATTTTATCTATGGAGATATTCCCAGTTGTCTTCCCTTTTCTCCCTTCACTGCAGATGGCCACTTGGATGATAAGAAGTAGAATTGATGAAAAAATTTTTAATTTCTTAAAAAATTATCCCAACCAATGGGACAAAATGTTTATTTCAGTGCTAAATTGTAACAAGTTGTGATTACATTGAACATTATAGCATTTCTTCCATGGGCAATTATTTTATGTTAATATCAGCTTTCTTTTAATGTTACACCTTACATAGGTATACACAGTGCTTTACTCACTTCTTTCAAGAAAGGTGAGCTAGATTAAAGATAGGGGTAGAACCAAACTCTTCCTCATAAGATTCAAACACTATCTCTAAATTCAATCCTAGGAAGGTCCCAACTATATTTACCCCAAGGGAGTTTGTGTCTGGAGAGCCTAATTGGGATTAGAGGAAGCAGGCTCTCTGCATAAGTGAAGTCACTCAGTTGTGTTCTACTCTTCGCGACCCCGTGGACTATAGCCTACCAGGCTCCTCCATCCATGGGATTTTCCAGACCGAAATACTGGAGTGCATTGCTATTTCCTTCTCCAGGGGATCTTCCCAACCCAGGGATTGAACCCTGATCTTCTGCATTGTAGGCAGACACTTTACCATCAGCCACCAGGGAAGTCAACAGGCTCCTAATCAATTTATCAAACCAACTTGATTCATTCCTTCTGTAGTTTATAAACAGTCAAGGAGTACTACTGGGTCTTGTGCTAGGTGCTGGAGATATTAAGATAAAACGGCATGGCCTCCATCCTCAGGCATTAGTCTCCCACTGGTTTATTAGAAGAACAAGCATGTGGAAAGAGGCATACTTGGTGCTTACCAGCTGGCTCTGGAGAGCAGGAAGAGGCCTCTATTTGTGGCATTTATTGAGTTCCATGATGTGGAAACTCCCACCAGAGTCAATACCAAGCTACCAACCATCTTGCAAACTTTGTAAATAAGGTAGGTAGTATTCACACAAAAATTTTAAGTCACTATGCAAAACTCTTTCTCTTCCTGCAATTACCATTCTTGGAATTTTCTATAGAGAGAAGGCACATGAAATTCCTAACTGGTAAAACAGCAAAGAAACCACATTCATATGAGTGTGGGCAAGTGCTTACTGCATTGGGAATTTCAGAATGGGCCTTGAATCCCTAAGGCTATGCTGTCAAGCACAGATACAGATACTTCATACTTTGCCTTTACTCAAAAAGGAGTCAGTGGGGTTTTTGTTTGTTTTGGAAAGAAAACATTAAACTTGAATTTAAGAGGCAATTAGTTAGGCAATGATAGGCCTTTAATGTCTGCTTATCATTTTCATAACACCTTTTTATGAAAAATTATACTTTATATGCATTCTTACGTATTATGTGTACACACATATATACATATATAAACACACATACATACACACACACATTTCAATTTCTTTGAAACTAGTCACAAATTACATTGGATGTGTAAATCCCCTGATTACACTGTATTATTAAGAGAATTATTGTGGAGAATGAAAGGTTGTTCCTTTAAAACCAAATCTACCTTTTAAAAAAATTACCTTTTGTCTATATTTCCTATACATTAGTAAAGTTGAAATAAGTGCCACTAATTAACTGTTAACCATCTCTTTTGTTCNAAAAAAAAAGGCAAGAGTTGCAAATTAAAATGATGTATGACATAACCACATTAATTTAGAATGTGTTCCAGTATCAAATGGCAGATTTCAACAGTGCAAAAACCGCAGTTACTTTCGCACCAACCTGATACAAGGACTTGAGTCAGAATCAAAATAATTGTTTTTAACATTCACATTAAAATGTGGCCCAGAGAATTCATGCATCTCTTTCCAGGAGTGGGCTGAAATTGAACCCTAGTTTCATGACAGCTGATCTTGATCCAGTGACACAGGGCCATTATTTATTATTTCACATGTAAGTTTAAAATCAAAGTAGTTACTTAAAATAAATACTGATGTTAACATTGTGTTAATGAAGTACAGATTGGGTTTAAACTATTTATACTATAAAAAATATTTAGTTCCTTTTTCTTATTTTTAGAATGGGTAATACTCCTTCCCCCCATTTCTGCTTTTGCAGAAAGTAGAAGGAAAGGAGGATTAGTGGATAATTACATTGCTGTGATTGCAGCACCTGTGTGTTATTTCTTTTGATTGGCTAGTTCTGTATTAAAGATTCCTACCAGCCAAAAGTCTCCTTCATCAAATGGCTTTTTACTAGCTAGTTTTGGCTTGGGTTGTTTTAGATTTGCAACAAAAACTGTCTTAATTCAACTTAGACTTGTACTTTAAGTTTTACTCTGAATTTGTAAGTATGCCATCACCTTTTTAGCATCTCACCCATTTCATTTGTAATTTCAATGCCAATGGCAACATACAATTGCAGTAGGAATATAGCTTGAATTGTTATTTTCCATCAGGTTTGTGTAGGCCACTCAATTTGTGGGTACTAATAACTCTTCCCTAGAGAGCTGCCTTTTAAGGAATAAGTGGATAACCTATTTTAAGGACATATAGGAATTAACTGTTTTGGATTATGGTTACCACTGCAGATGCTAACATCACTGTTTGGAACTTTATAATCATCTTAGTCACAAAAGGCTCCTTGTTTGTGGACTCAGGATTATGGTTTAAGTACTTCGAGTTCAGTATATCACCTTAATATATGTTTTCCAAAGTAAATGGAGAAAAGATGTAAGTACATAGATTGGGTTGCTTTGATATTATTGTTTGTGCTTTATTTGACTACAGCAAACTTAGAAAGTTAGAAAGAATTTAGCTTTTAGAATGTGGTTTACTATATTCTACTGTTACTAAGCTAACAGTATTTTCTGAAACTAATCCCCCAAAAGGAAACTGCAGACATCACCGTTAACAGTTTTTCATTTAAATTCAACCATCAGTGATTGTTTTCCTTTACTCTGCCACCTGTACTTGGACTTTAAAAATTGTTTAGTAAGCGTTATTACCTCTAATGATTTTTTTGCAATTTTATTAAATACATCATGTGGTTTTTCTACAAAATGAATATATTATGTCTAGATAATTTTAATTTGTATAGTTTTATATATTGAAGTTTCTTCAGAGTTTTATGAATCACCTTTTATATAGTGAAATAGATTTACACCCCAAAATGTATCTTCTCTAGATATACATTTCTTGTTCTAANCATGTATAATATCATATAAGAAATGAATCGCCAGTTCAGGTTCGATGCAGGATACGGGATACTTGGGGCTGGTGCACTGGGATGACCCAGAGGGATGGTACGGGGAGGGAGGTGGGAGGGGAGTTCAGGATGGGGGACACATGTACACCTGTGGCAGATTTGTATGGCAAAACCAATACAATATTGTAAAGTAATTAGCCTCCAGTTAAAATAAATAAATTTAAATTTAAAAAAAAGCAAAAATGAAAAGTGAGTGGGAATGGTGTGTTTTCTCCACCTTTAAACTCAAAAAGGCTAAAAATCATGCTTTTGGAATCTTTATAGTGCTGATTGTGAGTTACTTAGCAAATGTGCTTTCCCTTATATTTATAAGCTGTCCTAAAGGCCTACCATCTAAACCTATAGTCCAGTAGCAATGCCATGAAACACTGGGCTAACATTCAGAAAATAGCTAGCCAAGCTAACTGATGTAATATCAGAACATACCACAGAGGGAAAGCTAACTGGCTCAAAGAATATTACTGTTATGTTTTGGATTAAAGCTAATATTAAGGTTAGGGTTAAACTTTTTTGCCTGCTCTAACTGAGCTAAACCATCATCATAGAGTGTTCAGTTTTTTTAATTTTTCATGTCTAATTGTAGTAAAAAGAAATACCATTTTAACCATTTTTAAGCTTAAGTTCAGTAATGTTAAGTATATTCACGTTGCTGTGCGGCAGATCTCTAGAACATTTCCATCCAGCGCTGTACCCATTGAATTATANTTTTTTTTCTCAGAAGAGCTTAGAAGTTGAGTGCATCAGGCATAATGAAAAGCTCTGTAGGAGGGAGAAGCAATAACCCCATTTTTCCCTTTTCAGCCAAATAGAAAATTAGTTTCTGGTAATACACAAAGGCCAGTATTTTTTGTACAAGGGGCACTGCTGTGAATCAAAGGACTCTATTAACTGCAGAAAATTCGGCAGCTGTGAATCTCCCCCAATGAAAAAAGTACTTTCCAACAAGTTGTGAGATATGTGGTATTATTTAGATTGAACCATCAGTTTCATCCCCTTTCATTTATAACCATATACTCTCTTTTAAAAGTGTCCTATATTACTTTTCTGGGTTAACACTCAAAAATGTCTGCATGATCCTTCTATAAAATCCTTACTGCTGATCATTTTAATATAGCATCTTTTCCTGTTGCTCCCCATTGCAGGAGTGAAATTATTTTGAAGTTCAGCCCCAGAAGTGAAGATAATGGATTACAAGGAATTGGAATTAAGATTATTTGAATATTTGATATATAATATGTAGTATAAGAGATTACGCAAATCATTTAGATGGCAAAAGACATCACAGTCTTAAATGCATAATGAGTATAGACTTAACTTTGTTTCTCTCAATAATGCCTTGTAAATGTACCTGGCTATGGGATCTCCCACTGAATTAACATTTTAAATTATCTTCCTCTCAAAATTTTTTCTTGGTCTTGATTATAGACCTGGTCTACAGTTTAAAGAACTGAAGAACAACAATTGAATTGCAATTTTAAAAAGAATAATGAATTTTGAGGGTAAAATACTAAAATGGGTCTTAGGGAAAATTCAGTGAATAGAGAAGAAGCAATAGGCAAATTTTTATTATCCTTCATACTTATTTATATGTTTTATGTAAAGCCTATCAACATAGCACACTGAGTACAGCAGGAAAACTTTCAAAAGTTGTAGAAGAAAGGTTAACTGATTTCTCAGTTCAGGAACTATACGACATGAAGTCAGCATGTGAGTTTTTCCTGATAATTGTATGTTGCTGCCTGCTGCTCTACATTTTGACAGCCATTTCCATAGTTGCTTTCGTGAACAACAGAAATATTCTCTCTCTTTCTCGCCCTCTCTGTGCTAACAGCACAATCATGCCTGCTGAAACAGGAAGCCTGGAGTGGGTTGTTCAAAAGCAACAACACTTCAAGGTACTGGTTGCTTGTCAATAATATCAGAGAAGAAAATGTGGTGAAAGGGAAGTACAGTATTTTTCTGTCAGTGTCAGTGCCCTGTAGATGCTTTTGTTAGACAGTATTTAGGAGTCCTGTGGACTCTTCGCAAATATTCCTGCCTGTTTCAGTGTTATAATTGACTAGGTATTTTTTTCTGACATACAGATTCAACTGTGTATTTATCTTAACTGCATGGAGTTATTCGAGGATTACAGCAACAGTAGTCTTCCATTCAAAATGAGAACAATTGTTGGGAAAATGCAGGGATTTAGAAAAAGAAGAAGATATGCAGGAATTTTTCACAATAAATCATTGCAAATGAAAAATAGAATTTCAGACATAGTATTTTAAGCAGAATTATAATAGTTATCTTGTGGCTTTTCAGAGTACATCTGCAGATCGAAGCTGATTAACCAGATAAGATGAGCCTAGGCTGCCCTGGTAGCAGTTGAATCCTCTTCCAAGTAAACTGTTAACCTTTCTTTCTGTTTACTGTTAGTTATATTCTAATAAATGTATCCCTGTTAAGCTACCGGGTATAATGGTGTCCGGAAGAGTAAACTTATGTTAATAGCTATATTTTTTTACTCTTTACAAAGTCACACTCTCAGTGATATGCAAGAATAGTTGGCGAATATATTTATTAAGAAGTAATGGCTTAGCAGTGATAGGCCTTTTTGAGCAGATCTGTTCTTTTCCAATGTAAGCTGCATTTAAGTTCAACCTTAACTGAAGGAAATCAGCTATGAGGAAAGAGCACGATATCTGCAAACGATTGTCCAGCACCATTTAGAGCCAACGACATTTGAAGATTTTGCAGCACAGGTTTTTTCTCCAGCTCCCTACCATCATTTACCATCTGATGCCGGTAAGGTTAAAAGCAAGTATTAGTTACTGGTCATTATTCGAACTTGAAATGCAATACCCTTTTGTTCTGAGAAAAAAACAAAAGTCTTAATGAAAAACTTACTTGAGTACAATTCCAGTCATTGAAGTATAGATATTTTTCATCATTATTTTCATATTTGGCCTATAAATTTGATTTATACTTTCTTTGACCTAAATACAGTTCTTTTAAACGTCAACGGTCTTCATTAAAAACACATACACTACATTTTATCTTAGCTAAAGGGCAGTAACAATTAATGTTTTACAGAATCATTGCTGAAGTATCTGCAAAAGAAACACAGTTGAGCAGGCACTCTCAAATTTGGAGGATCAAATTTTATGGCCAAGAATATTGCCTTATCATTTCTGATTTTACAAATAAAGTTAAAATAACTGGTCTAGACTTAGAAGTACTTAACAGAGTAAATTATTTGTAATATTTGAAGATTATAAGAGGGTACTGCATTTTTACAATTAACTAATTTTGAAGAAATCAGTAAGAAAATAAATGACTCATGGCCTTCCTATTCTGTAATACTTTGCACTCCTTATGATTGTTTCATTTATTTTATTTTCCCTCTTTAGATCATTAAATATCAGTTCTGTTTATCTGAAGGTAAGACAAAGTGTCACACAAAACACCCTTTGTTCTTCCCCCATTTCCTTTTTTAAAAAATTAGCAAGCACTAAGCTTGTAACTCAGTTAATAAGCAAACTTAACACTGCCCTGGTTCATACTAAACATTTCAGAAATTGTCACTAAATTTCTTCCAGAATTATACTTACTAACCTAGGTCTGCATGAAACACTAACATTGGTTCTGGGATAAAAATAACTAATAATAGAACCCTTGGTTGAAGTTAGTTACACCTTGCTGTATTGACCTTTTTGTTTCTCAGCATGAAAAAGTAGTCCTACTGAACTGAAATGGTGTGTTTGTATTTTGTAATGTGTTGCATTGTTACTGGATATCCTTACTCATCAAATAGTTATTGTTGTGTGCCTTACACTGTCCTAGGCACCTGAAATACAAAGACGCTTTTAATGATGTTCAAGGGATGCAGGGGAAAAGAATACAGTATACTTGAAATTCATTATAACAAACCTTCAAATTCTCTTTATATTATGTAAGTTTTCTTTGTATTAAATAAGTTTAACAGGCACAGTACTCCTTTTCTGGCCTAATTGGTTTGAAAAAAATAACTAATTCTCAATTGAGGTTTAGTCTGTGAAATTGAAGTTTCCATTCCTATCACCTATTTAATTGGCCATTATAAAAATAATTTTACAAAGAAACTTGGAGCCCTTTCAATTAATAATATAAAACACCTAACAAAGATAAAATTATATTAGACTGGGTTCAATCTTTTGAAAGATTAAAAAGTCTTAATGTTTTCTTCGGTGGATTGACACTATCTGAAATTACTCAGCTTGGCATTAAGAAAGATGGTAAAAGAAAGATACTAAAAATAAATTAATGAACAACTAGTAAAAACTAGTTAAATATACCTGGACATTTCATTTTTAGTAATAGAGAATATCTAATAAAATATCAGACTACATTATTGAAATAGACATGAACACCTTTGTGTATCATATAGTTGAACCATAAGTTTCACAAGTGAAAATATTGATTAGACCATGTTCAGACTAACTTCTCCCCTTAAATGTATATAGGCTGTCAGTTTTTATGTTGTAGTTGTTTACTAGCTGGAGTCCTTCATATTCCTGTTCTTAATGTTTTTCTTATATTTTATATATTATCCTGCACATTTGACCAGATGCATAATATGGGAAGTAAGTAGTAGTCTCACTTTCTGAGACATTAGGTAAAGGATGATGCCAAGTCAAGGCTCTTTGGTTAATTTGGGAGTGAGGGAGTTGTGTCTGGTCTTAGTTGCAGCTTGCAGGATCTAGTTCCCCAACCAGGGATCGAGTGAAACCTGGCCCCCACATTAGAAGAAGCCCAGGGGTCCTAGCCACTGGACCACCAGCAAAGTCCCTGGTTAATTTTTTTTTAATTGTCTTTGCTTTTAGGAACCATTAGAAACATGACCTTGAAATTTTTTAAAAAGGTCTTTTTACCTGTAAATAACTTTTCCAATATCACTGAATACATTTTTATGCTTTTTTACGGACTTGAATAGTTATGAAAGATAAAATTTTTATCAGAGTAGTTTTAAGGTGTTTTTTTTTTCTTTAATGTGGACCATTTTTAAAGTCTTTATTGAATTTGTTATAATATTGTTTCTGTTTTGTGTTAGGTTTTTTTGGGCACAAGGCATGTGGGGTTTTATAGCTCACTGACCAGGGATGCAGCCACACCCCTACATTGGAAAATGAAGTCTTCGCCCCTAGACCCCTAGAGAGATCCCAGAGTGGTTTTCAATTCAACACAATAATATAAAAAAGGAAACATTTCCCCGTTTACAGTAGCAAAACATAATGACATCTGAAGAATGATTGTTTTTCCCAATCAGCTCAAATTTTGATTTTCCTGTCGCAAACCAACTCATACATGCAGATCTCCCTTTAACTTATAACTTTAAAGTGTAGAGAGAAGACATAAAATAGGCCACATAATAGCCATATGGACCTGACTTATGGTTTGCAAAAATTGCATAGTAGTGTGAAGTTTTTTAGGTTCATTATTACTTTTTAATATAATGAAAAAATTGATTTGCCACACTGAGGAAATGGCATTCAGAACTGCAGTTGAGAATCAATTTAGATAGCCCACATCTATATAAACTAATACTAATCAATACTAATACAATGAATTGAAATTATGTTTTAAAGGAATATCAATATGATAATCATATAAAGGATATAATCTGTTCTTCTAACCAAACCAATAGAATTATAATTCTATTCAGTAGAATAGTGGAAAAATCCCACTTTAAGTTTACTTAACTTGGCTCAAGCTTATTTAATACCTACTTCCTGTATAACAGTAATTTATCAGTTGTGATGACATTGAAATCCAAGGAGGATTTTTCTAGGTAATTTTTAGTATTTAAATAGACATGAAAAACATTTTTGGTGTATCATAGTTGATCCATAAATTTCATAACTGTATTTTCTCAAAATGGACTCTGTCTGTAGCAGTAGACTGATATTTAAGGGAAATTATTTTTATCCCTAAGGTCATTGAGGGAGATATCGTGATGTCACACGTTGTTGATCTTCCATAACCACATTAAAACATTATTAGATTTTTCATGTCCTTTATTTTAAAAAAAAATTACAGGAAAAAAAATCCCTTTATCTTTGTCAGGCATGTGTGTGGAAAATATCAAAAGCTTTACCGTGACCTTCTTTTTTAATGTCTTAATATTCATGAACACCTCTCCTCTTACTCTGCACTTTGAAATTACTCCTCTTCCTGGTCAGATCATATTGGCAGTTCAAAATCCTGATATTTTCCCCTAATGTCACATTATCTTCTCGAAGTAAGTCTTGTCTTTTCTCCCCCGCCCCAAGTCTTTTCCAGTGTTATGTTTTTTTACTATCATCAGCCATAAGTATTTTTAATACATTCTGTTATAATCTAGAATTACTTCTAATACTGTTATTTTAATTGAGCTAGTATTAGATACCTCCCTTTGGATTTGTTTCTCTACAACTTGTTAGAAATTTTAGTATTTTAAAGGGTTGATTGGTATTTGACTCCCTCTGAATACATATATACATACATATACGCACACACATATACATGTACAGTTGACCCTTGAACAACATGGGTTTGAACTGCACACAGGTCCACTACACATGCATTTTTTTTCAGTAGCAAATATTACGGTACTGCACAATACTAGATTGGTTGAATCCGTGAATGCAGAACCACAGATACAGAGGAACAAGAACTACCTACCTGTAGGGAGAACTCCATATATAGAGGGCTGACTATAAGTTACATGCACATTACATAGAGAGTTGGCACCCCTAACCCCCACATTCAAGGGTCAACCATATATACACATAATGTATACACAACCATATATACACATAAATATATGTATATCTACATATACATACCACTTTGTGTAATTATCTTTTGAAAACATATAGGTTCCTAAGTAAATATTCTAAAAATTAGTAATAAGATTCAAATGATCCAAATGATTATGAAGACCTAGAGTAGAATCTAATCTTTCTTCATTCCAACCTCAGTTTTGCTATTAATTCATAAAATCTGTATTGCCACATAAAGATGGGACAGTATGACAATTGTCAGTCCCATCTCTTTGAATTTTTCAATGGAATGAATCATCAAAATTTAGCCATTAAAGTTTTCCCAGGCTTTGAAATGATCTAGAAGAAAAGATTTTAGCTTTTCAGAAGATATTCTATATATATCCTAAATATTATTTGTGAGTGCCAATAGAAAATCAACTGCCTTTTACATATAAGCTATAAGTTTGTTTACTGTGTTTTTAAAAACAAATTCCTTGTCGATGTATGGCAAAGCCAATAGAGTATTGTAAAGTAAAATAAAGTAAAAAAAAATTAATAAATGCCTACTGTAACTTGAAAAAAAATAAAAAATAAAAAAAAACAAATTCCTAATGATACTTATTTATCAGTAGGTTAGCCTGAAATTAAAAGCAGCCAAGTATATTCTCTTTTCAGTATTTTGAACTTAGAAATTTGACTTGTATTTTGACCAAGAAGCAAATAATCTTAAATAAAGTCCATTAACCTTTAATAACAATAATTATTAGGTTCAGTTTTCACATAGACCAGTCATTTAGATATAAAATTTGTGTGATGAAAATAACAATAATTGAACAATCACTGTGCATCCTCTCATTGAATCTTCTATGAGATGAAAACCAAAAAAGTTTACCCAGTCACCTGCTAAAGTCAGAGTCTTGACTTCAGAGTGCATGATCTTAACTAATATAATTATTCATTTAGTCTAAATATTTTCAGTCCCTTCTTGATATTGAGGGAGGAGAGAAATTGCCCAGTAACCTGTCATGTTTGCAAGTTAGTTTGTTAAAATTTTTTATTTTGAAGGCTCTACTTCTCCATCCATTGAAAAATCTTCATTATTTTTCATATAAAGTTGCCATGGGAGAACTATAGGCTTTGGAAATCAGACTGATCTGGATTTAAATCCTAGTTCTCCTGTTTATTATCTCCATGAACTCAAATGAATCCATTTATCCTAAACCCAGTTTTCCCATTTGTAAGGAGATAAAATATGACAGGTTTAGACTGATATGTTCTCAGTTTGCAATAATGGTAGTTTTTGAGTATCTTAATAAGAAACCTCATGTTTGCCTGTACGTGTTAACTTTATGATATTCAGAGGTGCATCCACACTAATCTTAACCACGTATCTACTCCTTTATCAATATTAAAGCAGTAAGATTATTTGGGTGATCTGTTCTTTAACAAGGGCATCCCTGGTGGCTCAGAGGTTAAAATGTCTGCCTCCAATGCGGGAGACCCGGGTTCGATCCCTGGGTTGGGAAGATCCCCTGGAGAAGGAAAGGGTAACCCACTCCAGTATTTTTGCCTGGAGAATCCCATGGACGAAGCCTGGTAGACTACAGTCCATAGGTTCGCAAAGAGTCGGACATGACTGAGCGATTTCATTCACTTCAGTTTTTGTTCTTTAACAAAGGTTATATTTTGTAAGAATATTAACATAAAAGTGGATAAATTCTCTATTTTCCCCCAAACTAAACGGTTATGTTCTCTACATTTTANGGTTCGCAAAGAGTCGGACATGACTGAGCGATTTCATTCACTTCAGTTTTTGTTCTTTAACAAAGGTTATATTTTGTAAGAATATTAACATAAAAGTGGATAAATTCTCTATTTTCCCCCAAACTAAACGGTTATGTTCTCTACATTTTACCAATTAACATTTTGTTATTGGTCATTTTCTTCAAAAACTATTTCTAGTTTCTATCCCATCTTTTCTAATCTTCATCTGTTTTGATTTAAAGTCTGTTAATTTTTGCTCTTATCATAGTTTTATTGTATACACTTATTATATACCTGCTATATGTCAGGGCCTTTGCATTTGTAGGCGTTCATTCCCACGACTTTGGAATACAGCTAGTATTGCCTCCATTTTACAAATAAGAAAACTGTCTCAGGTTAGTTTGCCCAGTATCCAGCAAACTAAACTTGTCATTTAACTTAGGTCTGTCTAACCCATACCTGGTGCTGTTTCTAACATGACACTACCTCTTACTTCATTATTATTTAGAATTGCTTTCAAAGTCACAGTATTTTTAAAGGCATTGTTTAGTACCTCCGGTAACTTCAGCAGTTTTAAATGGGTCATACCTGTCAGCAAGTAGTATAATTCAAGCCACAACAAATAACAATCCATTAAGTGCCCTTTTATAATCTTTATAGATCCCCAAAGCATATTCTTCATGTTGCTTGTAATAAAGTTCATTGTAATCAGTGCACAAAATACAAATCAATATATTGTACCATCAAGATACAGACACCATTCTGTGTGAGTACTGTAAAAACATTAGTAATAGATAAATTTTGTAAAACATAGGAGCATATACTTTTTAAACTTGATACTAGAGAATATTTTATTGATAGAAATAAATCAATACTCTTTATGACTCAAGTGACATAAGTCAAGACTTAGAGTAGGATGTGAAGTGCAAGTATCGCATTATTCTTTAAATCTAAAATTGAGATCTATCCACCATCAGTTATTTATGGAATTTGGGTATGCTGAGTATCCATCACAAACATCATTTGCTAAAACGTGAGGAGGTCCTCATAGCTGTATACCACCCACATACTAAAAAGTCTGATTTGACTCAGTTGACTGAAAGGGGTTTCACCTTGAAGGCAGTGAGGGGGATGTGGAGGAATTGCTGTTTTTGAAGAAAAATAATTCTTTGAATTTGGCATACTCTAAGCAGTGTTCCTTTCTGTGATGATGGAAATGTTCTGTGTCTGCACTGTCCATTAGGGTTGCCACTAACCACTTGTGACTGCTAAACAATTTAAACGTGGCTAGTGCATTAAGGAGCCAAATTTAAATTTTTCATTTAATTAACTGTAATGTGGCTGTGGCTACCATGTTGGGCAGTATAGCCCGAGAGAATTTATGATTGAGTGATGAGGATAACCTGCCACCAGTACAATGAACACTTTAAAAGGTAGATGTTTATAGAATTTCTCATAGACCTTTTTTTTCTTTTCCTTTTTCCTATTTGAACTTGTTTTGTTAGTGGGTAAGTAAAACATTTGAATGTACAAGCATTTGTCCATTGTGAAACTTCATCACCCTAACACATTGCATGCCCAATTGTATTTCATAATAAAAACCTGATGACTGTCTTCTCTGCTTCTCTGTTAACACCTGTAAAATTCTGCACTATGTCGCTCATATCTGTTACCTGTCTTCTCTTTTGTTTCTCACTTCTGCTCGCTACTCCATTTCTTCATTCACAACAAAGAAAGAAATGCAGTGATAGTTCTCTTCCTCCCAAAACCTCCACTAGAAAACATTGGCCATCTCAAGGTAAACAGACATGGGAAGGCCTCTCATGACTGGCGGGAATAAGTATGCATTACCCGAAAAGCATGAGCTACTGCTCTTCACCTTCCCTCTGCCATCCATCTGCAGTGCTCCCCTAAAAAGGGCCGTGGATTCATATTCTCTTAAGATTTCCAGTATGGGTCCACTTTGAACCAGTTCAGATCTTTGGGAAGAGTAAAGGCGAACAGAAGTACATGTCCTTGTTATATTTTGAAGGCCAACCTCATTTCAGTTAGAGAAGAATGTTGGAGAAGTTACTTTGAAAAAGAGGGAAATTTACCTGAATTAGGATTAGTGATAAAATATTTTTTCCTTGACAATATATGCTTGTTCTTGAGTATGCTATTTGACCTTGAAAACATTTTGAAGTGTTCTATAGAGATACATTCTTAATTTCCTAAGACATCTCAGTAGGATCTGTACCCCCTTATTGAACGGTTTTGTTTCTTTATAAATATTCATACCTTCAACTTAGGTGCAAGTGTTTCATTATATGGAAGCAGTAGTATAAGTATTTCCAAGCTCAGAGTATCAGTGAGAAGTTCCAGTGGCTAACAGATGTGCCAAAAGTTTCCTACAGAGTAAGGAGCTGTGTCCGTTGAAGCCTGCAGCCTGTGTCATGTACCTTTGTTTGTGACACACATAAAGATAATTTTTATGTACATAAAACAAAGGAAACCTGGATTAAAGTGCCTCAAAATATACAGAATGTTAAAATTTTTGTTATTTTCAGGTTTTTTCAGGGGTTTTTAGTTTTAATGAAATATTTTGAGTGCCTATAGTGTGCAAAGTGTGTAAATTAGAGAATCACAATTCATAGAAATAACATACAAAAGTGAAGAACTACTTTGTACATGATATGAAGAATTTTCCAATTTGAACTCATTTTTTTGCTTCTTTCAAATATTTATATCTACTGACTCTACTGGTAACTACAGAAGTTTTAGAAAACGAGCATTACTTTTCTCTTCTAAATTGAGACACTTTGAGAGAGCAGTTCTTTCTTTTTGAACTGACTTTCAGATGAGAGATCTTGTCCTCACCCTCCTCTCCCCCCGGAATTTATCTTGTTCCTTCTTAAAAACATATTTAAATTTAACTTCCTAGCATGTTTAATAGTCTCATACTACTAAGTCCCTTTTGGGAACGCTTGGTGCTGTTTTATTTTCCAGTTTGAGCAGTGAAGGCCCTTTTGTTGATTATATTCTGTACCCGAGAGATAGCAATTGGTCCTTCTCACCTGCTTCTTAAGCCCTCACGTGCATGCTGATAGCGCTTTGGATCCCTGTCCTTTCTGTCCTAAAGATCTTGCTTCCCATTGCTTCTTCTGGGGAGCTCTCTGGTTGATTCTGGTTCTGGAAATAATGATTGGTGCTTTCTGGCTATGATGACATGAGCCCCCAGATCACTGGGTTTTAAATAAAATACTAGTAGACTTTTGTAACAAGCAAATTTGGGGCTTGCTCTTTCCTCTCAAAAGACCTCACTAAGGTCTTTGGATCTGTAGCAGAGAAGTTACTTTTTGTAGGAGGAGAGCCGGAGGATTTGCACTAATGCGCTTGCTGTTTCCCACAGGCTCCTACCCAGAGATCCTACCCAGTGAAACTCCCACAGCGGCGCAGGTAGACGGGGCCGACCTGGCCTCTCCAATGTCTCCTCGAACAAGCAAAAGCCGCATGTCCATGAAGCTGCGTCGCTCCTCTGGCTCCGCCAATAAGTCCTAAGGAGACAGCAAGCAGCCTGGCAGTGGTCACCAGTAGCCACCTTAGCATGAACATGGCGTTAACCCTTCCAGGCTTTGTGTTTGCCATAATATGCATGTTCCTTCCTGAACATTTATTTTAGAAAACACTGGATTTAAATAATTTGTAACTTAGTATTTTAGATTTGGGTTGTTTATTTGGTTGGTTTTTTTTTCCCCCACACTCCAAGCTGCCATATGAGGGGTAAGGGGTGAAGCTTTATTCTATACCCTTTACTTTCCCTCAATAATTATGTCCAAGTAGTTTTACTTTGAATTTCATAATTAAAATTTGAGCCAAAATATAATTGGACAGATAGCCTCATGATTTTATCATGCCCCATTACAACTTTATGGCTCAGTAAATATATAATTTTTTAATAAATGTACATCTTTAAACATTTGTAACGTTGTGGCAAATGTTACAGATCTGTTAATACACTTGATGTGTATGGATTATTTATGTTATCACAATAAATGACTTAAAATAAATGGTCTTTTAGCATCTCAAGTTCCAGCTGAAATAATTTTAGCATTACCTTTTTCTTCCCAAAGCAGTGTCTCATTTCTTGGCTGTGTAGCAGGTGATGCCATGACATATCTAATAACCAGAAAAATCACTGTGCTGAACTCTGATTCATGTTTAGCTTCCAAATATTTTTCTAATGTTTTGCTTTTTAAATGGCATCACTGTTAAATGCCACTTCTGTTTTGAGATTATGGCCCTTTATTATTGGCTGCTTGACCCTGGTATATCTATGTTCTTTCTTCAGTACCGAAAAAGGAAGAATGAGGTGGGGTGGGTAGAAAAAAAAAGAAGAAAACTTTTCTAAGTGTGTGGCTTAAATTATGTGTATTATTTTAAAAGAAAAGGGAACATGACCCAGGAGTCTAAATTAATCTAATATTGTTAATACTGAACATGCAGGTGCAGGTTGGTATACATTCCACCCTCCAGAAATATTTTCCTACAGTAGATAAGCTGCTCACATTTTGCTCACGTTTTTTTTTTTGAACGAGCATCTCCTAAGGAAATGTAGCATGACATTGGTACTAACTGCATGTGTAAATACATCATATTGGCAAACTATAAAATATAAATTATGTATCATCATTCATGTAGTATCTACAAATTTGTAACAGTGGAAAAAAGATGGTATTTAATAATACAATAAAAATATTCTTATCATTTTGTGTTCATGAGTGGTCTATTTTTTCAGACTTAATAAGCAGGGCCATAAAGCATGAACCTAGGTTTATCTTAACTAATCATGAACAATCAATTTTAATTCTCTTCTTTGGATACACCCCATTTCTCAGAGATCCTACTACAGTTACTAAAAATAAGAAATTTTTCACTTTCATAGCGTCTCACCAGAAACTTCCTTCAGTGCACTTGGTTAAAGCATCTGTTTATCTCACTTTCATGCTTCTTTGATTACTTAAATTTTACTTTTTTTGATAATATATATTCAAGAACAAAACTTTTTACAGTTTGTAAAGAAAGCTTTCAGAGTTCCTGTGCACTTAAAATTTTGGATTTCCTTATAAATAAAAAATTCCTAAGAAATTATGTAGAAAATAAACTAAAATTCCCGTTAAAGCTTATATAAGGGATAAATATTGATAGAGCTCTGGGAACAAGATTAAACAGTACAGTTTCCCACAACCAAAGTGAAGAACTGTAAAAAAGATAAAATAGCTACTTACAAATTTCTGTTGTGCTTTTCCTTTAAAAAAAAAAATGAACAAGTTAATGGTTTGATAATATGTAACAAATTGGAGTGAAAATACCTAAAAAATAAGTTAAATAGCACAGATAACATTTTACTCATCTTCAAATAAACTATTCACTAATTTTGAAAAAAGAAAATATGTAAAATATTTTCTGTTGACATTTTTGGGTGGTAAACTATCTTTAATATTTGAATAATAGTACATATCCCTTGCTTTTTGGAGTTCAGTCTATGCAGCCATACTTCCAAGGAAAATCTCCCATTTGTGCACCATTATAATCATTTTCAAAATATAATTTCTCTTGTCTGTATTCCGACTAAATGGCTTTGGGGAGATGAGAAGTGTGGCATTTAGAAACAGGCTGTGTTCAATGGGATTCTTTAGACAAACACAGAACACAACAAAGCACCAGCTATGTACATTTATTTGGTGGTAAGCATCTTACAAATATGGGCTACCTGTCCAGCAGTACTCAGCCAGTGTTCCAAACTCTGGCTATTAGGGCATAGGTACAGAATGCATGCTAAATATGGTTTACAAAAATTCAAAACCAGGTTGTTGCTGAAATAATGAATTGCCATTCATTTTCATAGTGGGTTATAAGTATTAACATCTTCTTTAAGCTGAACAGTGTCATACACATTATAAGATTTACAACAGAAGCATTAAAACAAGTTGGATGAAACCCTACTAAAACTGAAACTTTAGGAAATGAGTTCTGTATTTCCCAAAAGCTTATATTAAAGGTTTAAAGTATCTTCCTGAATACTGCACACAAAAGGGCTACAGGTGAGAATCTGGGAGGAGTCCCAACTCCTTTCAGTAAGAGGTGTTACTCCCCACCTCCAGACACAAGCCTCAGAGTCTAAGCATTGAGAAAAGGAAAGTTTACAAGGAGATCTCCACATCACTCAAAAGTGCGCAAACATCTTACATTTACTTTCTTACAAGACACTGGTCTTGTATTTCCCACCCACCCAATGTAAGTTTGGCACCAATCACATAACTTTTAATTCACAGAATATACAGTGCAAGACGTCTGACCCTATTGAGACAGAAACTACAGAGGCGCTTGCGATGGCTAGAGAAAAAACAAAGGACCTCCACTTTTGGTAGCTAGAATGTTTTGTAGAGACATGCACGCACTCACTGCGACTTTCCATAGGAATTACAAGTCATATAGGATTCGTTGGGGTCTCCAGAGTTTGGTGGGGGCGGGGGGAATCCTATCTTGTGAGGAAGATTTAAAGCTGACACTTCTTGACCGGGAATGCTTATACCATATACATACCTGCTCTAGAGAGAGATTTTACATTTCTCTGTCCGCTCCTCAGGCGGAACATTGACACTATTGAGAGTTTCAGGTGAGAAAATAAGGAAAGAGGGTTAACCCGCAAGATGAAGAAAACCCCACAGAAATCCCCAGGATCGTTTCCTCCAGGCCCACCTTACAATCTTCCTCGTCTCAGCCCTCAGCAGCCCGGCCGCAGCGGCATCTGCAGCAGCAGTACCTGCCGACTTTCTGAGGGGTGGCACTTATTGATGTGCCGGGTCAGCCCCGGGGAGCTAAAAAAAGTGGACGGGCAGTGCTTGCACGAGAAAATCTGCTGAGCATCCCCGTCGGATGCCCCGCCTGGGTTCGGTGCATCGGGAGGCGCCCCGGCCAGAGCGGGCAGGAGCAGCTCGTCGCGGACCGCATGCCACAGCCGGTGTTTGTCCCTGATGTCTGCCGACGGGAAGTGCGCCCCGCACAGCGGGCAAGCGAAGGCCAGAGGGCCACGTTCCGAGCCAAAGCAGGGGCCGAGCGCGCGGGCCGAGCCAGCCTCGTGAGTGCCCAGGTGCTTGCGCAGATAGGCTTGGCGACGGAACTTTTTGTGGCAGTATGGGCACACGAAGATCTCGGGTCCCCCGACACCACTGGCACTGCTGGGCTCAGGCACCCGGCGCCCCAACACCCCCGCCGTATAAGGGAGCTGAGGAAGCGGAGGCTCGGGGTGGGACAGCACCTGGAGGCCGGGCTGTGGGGCGCTGTCCTGGTGCTGCTCCGTCCCGGAGCTGTCCCTGGCCTGTGGGTGCTGATCTGCAGTTCGCTCCGCCCGGCTGTTCTCCTCCTTCCCCTCAGCCAGGAAAGATGCGACAGTCCCGGAATCCGGGGAGGGCGACGATGGGGGCAGCTTCCCGTCGGCCGAGGAGATCGTGGCTGCACTGGCCGCAGCGGGACGCGGTTTGTGCCAGCGGCGATGGGAGGCGAGGTTCGCAGGGCAGCTGAAGACCTTGTCGCACTCGGGGCAGCGGTACTCGACGCGCACGATGCGGGAGCAGCGGTGCTGAGCCAGCGCGAAGGGGTCTGCGTACTGCTCCTTGCACAGCTGGCAGATGAACTCCCCCAGCGGCGTGCGGCTGCCCCCGGGGCCCCGGGACGGCGCCCCGGGCTCCTCCTCCTTGATCTTCAGGCCCAGAACAGGGGACGTGGTGACTTCATCGGCGAAGCTCAACTTCCTCATGGCCTTTGGTTTCTTGATTCCGGCAGCCGCGGGCCCAGACGAGCAGCCCGAAGAAGCCTTGGCGCGGCGCTCGCCGCCGGTGGCCCGCTTCAGGCTCTGCAAGGTGGCCGAGAGGGGCGCGGGGTCCGGATGGAGCGCGGGCTCTGGGAACGGTGCCCGAAGCGGCAGCAGGAACTGCTCCCCCGAGGTCGGTGCAGCTGCTGGTGCCACCGAGCAGGAGAAAGAGGCCACGGCGGCAGCGCCCCCGGGGAAGGACTCAGCAGAGACGGGTGAGCTGAGGCAGCGCTCCAGGAACGCCCTGCGCAGTTCCACGCCCGCCGGCTTCGTGGGGCTGGGGCTGGGCCCCGGACCCTCCCTACCATCCGCCCTCCACTCCGCGCCTTCCCGCCCGCCCGCCGCTGGGCTCACCCTAGCCGCCCGACAGGACGGCCCTGACAGTTCACGGGCCGCCTCCTCCTCCGGAGTTGGGTGTGCCTCCCGGTCCACACCGGGCTGAGGGGCACTGGAAGCCTCCTCGGGGAAGGGTGGCGTCCCCGGAGGTTCCAGAAGGGGGAAGACCCGCTCGGCTAGGCGCACTCGGTAAGAGCCGCCCGTCCGTTTAGTTCTCTTTACCAGGAAGCCCCTCGGCATGGTGGAGTCGGAGCGCTCAGGGGCAAAAGAGTGAGATGTGNGTGACAGGGGCGCCTCGGGGTCTGCGAGAGGGTGAGCACCGCAGCTGCCCGAGCTTCGTCTCAGCCGTCATGCGTCCGCCGCCTTTATAGCTGAGACGAGGGCCGAGGGGCCGCAGGGTCGCCTTCGGGCTGGACCAGCCAATCAGGAGTGGGAACGGGCGCGGGGGCGGGGCTTTCACTGGACCGGGCGCGCGCGGGTCCACTAGGCGGGAGGCGGCGCGGGCCGGCGTAGCTGCGCCTCCTCCCTGCCGCCCACCCGGCGAAGACGCGAGAAGGTAAGGTGCTGAGCGTGAGGAAGCTTGGCGCTCCCTGCCTCAGCGGCCTCCCGGGGCCGTCTGGGGTGCCGGGCAGAGAGGCCACCTCACCGCGCCCTCCTTGCGGGCGGGACCCCGCTGCCCCCGCGTGTGGGAGGCTGATGGAAAAGCAACCCCCGCCCCCTCCACTTTGCGGGAGCACAGCTGAGAAGGGCGCCGGGCCGCAGGTGCCGGGGAGGCGACGAGTTGGTTGTCAGCCGGCGAACGGGTTAACGTCCTCTGCTGGTATCGAGCTGATGAGAAGCTGCGACAGAGCGGCAGGGCGGCTGACTCCACCGCCCTGTGCCTACACTTGACGGCGGGAGCACGTCTGCCATCCAGTATCGATCGAGGCTGCGCGCGTCTGTGATACTATGAGAATTCATCTGGGAAGAAGGGCTCTCAGTGCGCGAGAGCGTGCGTGCTGGCAAGCCTCTGGAGCTCAGGACGCCAGCAGGTTTCTGGGCCCCGGTCCTCGGGGCTTATGAATGCCTCCTCCCCATGGGAATAGGAGCGGGGAGGGGAAAACAGGATCTAATTTTCGACTGTCCTCAGATAAAGTGCTTTCTCTGTTCGCACCTTCCACTTGTACTACCCAGAGACATGATAGTGCCTAACTGAACTGTTTAGCATGGAGTAGACTGAGTGAGAAATACTGGTGGAATCAGCATTTCCTGGGCTCCCCTTGTGTAAGAGATACTTTGCCAAAAATGTGCTATGGACCTTTAAAAACTCAATACATTTTCATCCAGCACTGTTTTCAGCGCTAGAAGAGATCTGAAAGTTTGTGATACTAGTTGAACTATGAAAAATAATTAGAATAGACATGGCAGATGCATAGTAAAGTGCTCCAAATCCATGGTATAGACAAGTACAACCTGAGAATAGGAAGGGAAAAGAACTGTGTGTTCAAGCCTCCTCCCTAAGCAAAATTGGAGAAACAGACTGAGCCGATATGTTTTCAGAGTAGACTATGGTATAACAGATCCAGTCATCAATAACACATATTGTCTTCCTTCCAGTGCATGAAGCATTTTTACATAGCATTATTTGAAGGAAGATTTGGAAATAATTATATATTTGTTAATCAGTGGCTATATTTTGTGCATTCTACTTAAATAATCTCTAATCTTTCCACAAACTCAAAACAGAAGTAGATATTATTCTCCTTTCATGATGAGGGACTGAGCCACAAGAGAAGCTGTATCACTGGCTGAAGTCACCCAGAGCCCAGAATCAAAAACCAAGTTCTAATTCCAAAGCTCAGACTTTCCACTAGACCAGTGTCTTCAAACTATTTTTTTTCTGATCACTTCTCACATTAAGAAATATTTTATAGAACACACAGGTAACTGAAACAAAAGTTTTACATAATAACATTTACCCTTAACTAGGTGCAATGCATTTTTGTATTTTCTATTCACTTCTATTTTATTTTTTTTTAATGCTAGTCGTAGCAAACGAATTTATTTGATAACCCACTAATGGGTTACATCCCACAGTTTGAAAAACACCATCATTATGATGTCTCCCATTAAACAGCATGAAACCATACAAAATTAAATAAAATAAATAAACCTGATACTTTATGATCAAAATTAATATCTGGAATCACTACTTAAAATATTTGAGTCCTTTAGTTGTATAGGTAAGCTTTGTTTTTCGAATTGATTGTTTCTGACATGACACTTTATGTATGATTTCTAACTCAACTTCTCAATTGTTCTCCTCTTATGTCTAATGACCCAGATACTGTATGGTTTGGAAAACCTAATATAAGAATTTTAATGCTTTAAGATGGCCCCTTTTTTTTGGGGGGGTGGCTTTTCCTTGGGTGCATAGTACTGTGTCAGAATTGCTGTCAACCATATGACCCAGCATTTGTGCTTCCAGGTATATACACAGAAGAATTGAAAACAGAGACTGAATCACACACTGGCACACTGATGTCCATCAAAATGTAGCATTATCCACAATAGCCCAAAGGTGAAAACAACCCAGTGTCCACCAAAAAACACACAAATAAAATATAGTATATACAACTGACGGGGAGTACTCAGCCATAAAAAGAACTGAAGTTCTGACACATACTACAACATGGGGACTCTCAAAAACATTATATTAAGTGAAATAAGCCAAAGACAAAAAGACAAATATTCCAAGATTTCACTTACATGAAATGTCTATAATGTTTATTGAAAAGAATGCTTATCCTTATTTTACTTAAATGAAATATCTAGGTAAATTCATAGAAATAGAAAGATTATTACTGGTTGTCAGGGCTGCAGGAATGGGAACTTATAGCTTAAGAGGGTTATATAATATCCTTCTGGAGTGATGGAAAAAGTTTTATTAATAGTGGTGAGAGATGGACAATGCTGTGAATGCAATTAATGCCTAAACTGTACATGCTTAAATTTAAACAATTTAAAATTATTTAAATGGACACTATCGTTATATATATTTTACCGCAATAAACATTTTCACACACACACCAAAAAAGTGGAAGGCAAAACCATGACACATCAGCCTGTGGAAAGAATGTAAAGGACTAGGTCATGTAATTTGGACTTAATTACACAGGACAGGCAGAGAGGGTCACTTAAAGTTTTACAGTGAGGGAGTGACATTTGCTTTTGAAACTGCATGAGGGATAATATCTTTGCCTAAAATTTCTGCCAGAGAGTGAAAAGGAAACACAGATAAAGCAGTCTCCTCTCCTCAGTCTTTCACCTTTCTGAAAATGTGGATCTATTTTCTAGGGAAAAAAAAGAAAATACGGAAACTTGAAAACTCAGAAGGGCAGTTTTAAGGTGAGAATACTTAGTGAAGTGATTGGCATAGAGCTGATATTCAATAAATATTTTTTGAATGAATGTTGCTGATCATTAAATGGCCAGTGAGTGTGTCTATCCATCTATCCAAGCATCCTTCCAGCCCTCCTGGCTTCCAGACATCCTGTCTTCTTCCATCTGTACAACTATTCAATCAGATCAAGTAACTGCTCTGTAATCTTTCTGTGATGGTTCAGAAACATGGTGTTCAAGGATTATCTTTATTTTCAGATAAACAAATTCATGGAGAAGATTGCCTGGCCTGTACTATTTCTGTTCCTGACCACCATTTTACAGAAATCTACCCTGAAATTTCTGGTTGACCCAATGGACATCAGCATCACCCAGGATACCAAAAGGTTTGCTGCTGACCCGTCCCCCTACCAGCTCTGCTTCATTGCTTCCCAGGGAAGAGCTGACTGCCTGCCTGGGAGCTGCCCTGCTCTTGCTGCAATTACCCCTCCCCTGGGGGAAACAGCCACCTCCTCCTCAACTCTTCCCCTCCCCAGAATGCCTCTTCTGTTATTTCCTTTCCTCATCATGCCATTCTCTCAATATCCAGTGAACATCAGACCTCCATTAAAAGGAGAGTGTCCCTGCACAAGTGCATCTGCTATTCTCCCCACTCTGTTACACTTATATTGGCTACCCCATAGGCTAAGGCTAACACTTATCTATTATTGAGTTAGCCCTATGTTACCACCATGAAAGAGAACAACTAATGATTAGTACGTAACAATTCTCAGGTGGCTCAGTGGTAAAGAATCCACCTGCCAATGCAGGAAACGCAAGAGACACAGATTCAGTCCCTGGGTCAGGAAGATCTCCTGGAGAAGGAAATGGCAACCCACACAAGTATTCTTGCCTGGAAGATTCCGTGAACAAAGGAGTCTGGCAGGCTACAGTCCATGATGTTGCAAAGAGTCAGACAAGACTGCACACACACAAACAGACACATAAAAAACACATAGTCATTTCTCTTCCATGTGTTCAAAATAAAAAAGCATTATTATTTTAAAAAGAGGAAAAATTGCTACCAAATATTTTCTACAGATCCAAGTTCNACACCAAAAAAGTGGAAGGCAAAACCATGACACATCAGCCTGTGGAAAGAATGTAAAGGACTAGGTCATGTAATTTGGACTTAATTACACAGGACAGGCAGAGAGGGTCACTTAAAGTTTTACAGTGAGGGAGTGACATTTGCTTTTGAAACTGCATGAGGGATAATATCTTTGCCTAAAATTTCTGCCAGAGAGTGAAAAGGAAACACAGATAAAGCAGTCTCCTCTCCTCAGTCTTTCACCTTTCTGAAAATGTGGATCTATTTTCTAGGGAAAAAAAAGAAAATACGGAAACTTGAAAACTCAGAAGGGCAGTTTTAAGGTGAGAATACTTAGTGAAGTGATTGGCATAGAGCTGATATTCAATAAATATTTTTTGAATGAATGTTGCTGATCATTAAATGGCCAGTGAGTGTGTCTATCCATCTATCCAAGCATCCTTCCAGCCCTCCTGGCTTCCAGACATCCTGTCTTCTTCCATCTGTACAACTATTCAATCAGATCAAGTAACTGCTCTGTAATCTTTCTGTGATGGTTCAGAAACATGGTGTTCAAGGATTATCTTTATTTTCAGATAAACAAATTCATGGAGAAGATTGCCTGGCCTGTACTATTTCTGTTCCTGACCACCATTTTACAGAAATCTACCCTGAAATTTCTGGTTGACCCAATGGACATCAGCATCACCCAGGATACCAAAAGGTTTGCTGCTGACCCGTCCCCCTACCAGCTCTGCTTCATTGCTTCCCAGGGAAGAGCTGACTGCCTGCCTGGGAGCTGCCCTGCTCTTGCTGCAATTACCCCTCCCCTGGGGGAAACAGCCACCTCCTCCTCAACTCTTCCCCTCCCCAGAATGCCTCTTCTGTTATTTCCTTTCCTCATCATGCCATTCTCTCAATATCCAGTGAACATCAGACCTCCATTAAAAGGAGAGTGTCCCTGCACAAGTGCATCTGCTATTCTCCCCACTCTGTTACACTTATATTGGCTACCCCATAGGCTAAGGCTAACACTTATCTATTATTGAGTTAGCCCTATGTTACCACCATGAAAGAGAACAACTAATGATTAGTACGTAACAATTCTCAGGTGGCTCAGTGGTAAAGAATCCACCTGCCAATGCAGGAAACGCAAGAGACACAGATTCAGTCCCTGGGTCAGGAAGATCTCCTGGAGAAGGAAATGGCAACCCACACAAGTATTCTTGCCTGGAAGATTCCGTGAACAAAGGAGTCTGGCAGGCTACAGTCCATGATGTTGCAAAGAGTCAGACAAGACTGCACACACACAAACAGACACATAAAAAACACATAGTCATTTCTCTTCCATGTGTTCAAAATAAAAAAGCATTATTATTTTAAAAAGAGGAAAAATTGCTACCAAATATTTTCTACAGATCCAAGTTCTAATAGGCCTCCCTCACTTCCCCTCAGGTGTAACTTGATAACAACCTTTCTGGAAATCAGTATAGCAGTGAATATCAGAAGCTTTAAAACAAATAGGTATATCCTTTAATTCACCAACTCCTTTAGTAAATCATCCAAGAGAAGGGAAAAGATACATGTACAAGCCATTTTTCACTGTGTTTTTGTGATTGTATATAATCAGAAACTACCTTAAACTACCTTGCATTTGTGGTGCAGCTCTACTAAAGATGATTATGCCATAAGAATGCAGTGACACTGGAGCGTCCCTGGTGGCTTAGTGGTAAAGAATCTGCCTGCCAGTGCAGGAGACTCGAGTTCAATCCCTAGTCCAGGAAGATCCCACATGCCACGGAGCAACTGAGCCCACGTGCCACAACTACTGGGTCTGTGCTCTAGAGCCCATGCTTTACAACAAGAGAAGCCACTGCAATGAGAAGCCCGCTCACCACGACTAGAGGAAAGCCTGTGCAGCAAGGAAGGCCCAGCACAGCCAAAAATAGATGAATAAAAATTTTTTTAAATGCAATGACACTAGCAAATGTGTATGTCTTAATGTTAAGCAAAACAGCAGGCTACAAAGCTACATGTGCAATAAAAAGCTCAATTATGAAAGTACAAAATGAATAAAAGACTAGAAAGAAACATGCCAGAAGGTTGTTGGACTTGCTTCTAATTAGTAGAGATTTCTTTTATTATTTTTAAAAATTCTATTAAAAATTTTTTTGCAATAAGCATATAGCACTCTGATAATGAGGGGAAAAATTAATGTCTTAAATCCTTTTTGGTACTAGACATGGTACCCCTCCTCCAGGACGCTGTTGCAGAAATGACAGTGGGACATCAAATGGGAATTGCACAGTTAAGTAACATTCTCCAGAATTCGGGGCCCAGAAAAGAGATGGAAAGGCTTTATCATGCCATGGCCTTCCAGTTGAAGAACACTTTGGGAGAGAGATTAGGGGTTAAATAAAAGGTAGGAAGGGGGCTAAAGGGGGGACAAAAATAATTTAGATGGATACTCTCCACTTAGCTGTAAATCCAGATAATCCTTCAACATATGAACACTTCTTTTTCCATTTTCCCACTTAGAAATTATGATTGTGAAATCTTTGCTTTCTTTATAATACATCCTTTCTCTTGATAATCACACATTATTTTTTACCACTCAAGACCTTTTGAATACACAATACGACCTTCATCTGCTCTGGTATAGTTTTATTAAAAGTCATACACACTGAATTCTCTCTCAAGCTATCTGCATTTTAATTTTCCTATTTCTAATTATGGAATGCATTACTTTGACTTAAGTTCAGGAATTTTGTGATAATAGCAACGGGAAAAATTTTCTGTACAGAGAGAGACTTCTTGCCCTGAAATCATAGTGTGTGTAAGACAAGCTCAGATAACTGACCTACTTTCTAGTCACTTGAATATCAGATGATTACTCAGAAGGAATTTTATCTCTTCTATTTCTCTGCTGCCTCACCTCAACACAGACATGCCCCTATACAAGGTAAACACCTGTGGCATCTACTATGGGCCTTTTCTCCCACAAGAACTTGTAAGTCAAATGGCCTCTCATTCATCTAAGGCAAAGCACCAGATTTATTTTCCTAAACCTAATCCTCACTTTGGTAAATGGCACCTCTATTCAATTAGCTGCCTAAACCAAATTTCAAAAACTTCTGACCGAAGCCAAACACTCCATATTCAATCTGCAAGCAGTTCTTGTCAGCTCAAGCGTTTCCTGAGTCTGAAGACTTCTCAGATTTCCCTTCCACTGTACTCTCCTTCAGTCTCTCTGCTTCCACCCCTGCCCCTCAATAATGGATCTTTAGATGGATCCCATTAGAACATAACTCTGACCACTTCACTCTTTTGCTCAAAATCTTGAAATGACTCCCTGCCAAATTTGGAATAAAATCCAAAAACTCTGAATGGTCCCTGTGATTCTTAAACCACAACTTCCACCATGCTCTTCCTCATTTTGTTCCATATGTATTGATCTTATTTTCCCAAGACATGACAAGTAATTCCACCTCAAGGCCACTCATCCCACCAGAACATTCTTTCTACAGATATGCTCACAACTTCTTCTTTCACTTCACTGGGATCTTTACAAAAAGAATTCCACCTCAGAAAAACCTTCCCTGACCACCTGACCTGAAATGGCAGCCCCATACCCACTAGTACCCTTCATCATTTGCTATCCGTGTACCACTCACCTTGCTTTCTTTTGACAGAACTTACCACAATCTGTCACCACATTATATATGTATTTGTTTATTTGTTAATTGTCTGTTGTCCCCCCAAAGCTATTTTTTGTTTTGCCCTCAGCTGTATATCCAGTATCTAGAACAATGTCTGGCACAGTTGTAAATGAATTGATGACTAAAATAGTGAGCCACTGGATTTTAAAAAAGCATCTCTGTGCCAAGTGGGATATATAGAATGGATAAACAAGGTCCTACTGTCTAGCACAGACAACTATATTCAGTATCCTGAGACAAACCATAATGGAAAAGAATATGAAAAAGGAGATATATATATATTATATGTATATAATATATATGGGGGCTGTGGGTGTATATGTGTATAACTGAGTCATTTTGCTATACCAGCAGTAATTAACACGACATTTTAATTCAACTATTGCCGGGAGAAATATCAATAACCTCAGATATGCAGATGACACCACCCTTATGGCAGAAAGTGAAGAGGAACTAAAAAGCCTCTTGATGAAAGCGAAAGTGGAGAGTGAAAAAAGTTGGCTTAAAGCTCAACATTCAGAAAACTAAGATCGTGGCATCTGGTCCCATCACTTCATGGCAAATAGATGGGGAAACAGTGGAAACAGTGTCAGACTTNGAGCCTCTTGATGAAAGTGAAAGAGGAGAGTGAAAAAGTTGGCTTAAAGCTCAACATTCAGAAAACTAAGATCATGGCATCTGGTCCCATCACTTCATGGCAAATAGATGGGGAAACAGTGGAAACAGTGTCAGACTTTTTTTGGGGGGCTCCAAAATCACTGCAGATGGTGATTGCAGCCATGAAATTAAAAGACGCTTACTCCTTGGAAGGAAAGTTATGACCAATCTAGATAGCATATTAAAAAGCAGAGACATTACTTTGCCAACAAAGGCCCATCCAATCAAGGCTATGGTTTTTCCAGTGGTCATGTATGGATATAAGAGTTGGAGTGTGAAGAAAGCTGAGGGCTGAAGAATTGATGCTTTGAACTGTGGTGTTGGTGGACTGCAAGGAGATCCAAGCAGTCCATTCTAAAGGAGATCAGCCCTGGGATTTCTTTGGAAAGAGTGATGTTAAAAGCTGAAACTCCAGTACTTTGGCCACCTCATGCAAAGAGTTGACTCATTGGAAAAGACTCTGATGCTGGGAGGGATTTGGGGCAGGAGGAGAAGGGGACGACAGAGGATGAGATGGCTGGATGGCATCACCGACTCGATGGATGTGAGTCTGAGTGAACTCCAGGAGTTGGTGATGGACAGGGAGGCCTGGCGTGCTGTGATTCATGGGGTCGCAAAGAGTCGGACACGACTGAGCAACTGAACTGAACTGATACGTCAATAAAAAATAAATTTTAAAAAAGTGAAAAAGGCACAGAATAGAAGAAAGTATTACATCATATACGTGACAAAAGATTTTTATCCTAAATTTATAAGGACCTTCTACAAATTCAATAACAATGAAAGACAATCAAGTAGAAAAGAAACAAGAAGAGGTACTACACAGAAGACTGTATCCAAATAAATGAAAATGGCCTCAAACTCATTCATCATCAGGAAAGTATGATATTAAGTCCACAGTGAAATGCTTTGACACCACCACCAAAGTGACTAAGATTTAAATCTGTTAATATCACAGTGTTGGATGCATATGGAGCAACTGGAACTCTAATACACTGCTAATGGATGCTAACTTGGGACAACTACTTTTAAAAAGTTTGGCTCTGTCCACAAAATATAATAAACGTACTCTCTGACTCAGGAAATAAAAGCATCTCTTTTTATTACTGCAAACTATAAATCTAGAGCCCATCTTGAGCACAGAATGGGGAGACAAAGTCATAAAGAGTCCCAGATTCTAGACATTTGGGAATCTTGGTACAGAAAAAAATGAGAGGAATAGAAAGGTCTTCCTTGAATTTTTACATCCTTGAAAGATCTTTTCTCCCCACCTCAGTCACTTGACCCATGGCTTAGATCACTCCCACTCCCTTCCTCTGAAGTCCTTTCCTCCAGGAAAATAAACACCAGCTTCTAAACTAGAGTTTTTGTCTCAAGCTCTTCAGTACCCAGAAACCAGGAGAATGAGAGCAGAAAGAAGCTTGCCGGCTATTTAGATGGAAAGACAAGACTTGCCAGATAAGATTGCCTGTGCGGAAAACAAAGAATTTCAGGCATAAGGCATGGAGGTTATTGACAAGTTTAATCCAGATTAAACTACACTATTCTGTCTCTCAGGAGCTTTATGGAGAGACAGTGTAGCCGTCAGGGGCACAGGCTATAACGTGAGATGGTCCTGAGTTCAGTTCCAGCTCCACAACTAGCTGTTTCATCTCAAGCACCTTACTAAGCATTTTTGCAGCTTCAGTTTCCTCATCACAAAATAGAAGTAGTAACAATTATCTCAAAGAATACTTTGAGCATTAAATATTTTAATGTATTTTAAAGGCTTAACACAATGGATGGCACACAGTGAGCCCTAAATGAATGGAAGGGACTATCATTATTATTACTGAGGTAAAGGAAAACTATTGACACTAATGGCAACTATAAATTCTACAGAAATAGCAGACTCATTTATGTGACTGGCTGATGTTTCATACTCAATTATGATGCCAGATAGCACCGATGGGGCATAGCTTTTGGTGTGCTCAAAATTAATTTTGTTTTACTGAAATAGGATTCAGAAAACATACCAAGACAGAAGACAGTGTAGTTGACTGGATTAAGCCCATGATTTGGAGTCAGGCCTGAGTTTGAATTCTTAGTCTGCCATTTACCTGCTTTATTACTGGGACAGGTTCTTTAAACTTTCTGGCCCCAGATTGCTGTCACGTGGGCACCACAGCACTGTGTTCTCTACATGTGGGCAAGAAGTCTGATGTCCTTTGTGGTGAGTAGATGCTGCCAAGCAGAGGAGCTGAGGCTGGAAAGATAAGTCAGGGTTGGATTGAAGAGAACACTGTATAGCACACTAAACTGAGCGTTGGTGTTATTCAGAGAAAGCCACTGATTTTTCTTATAAAGCACTAAAAATTGACAGAGAAATGGATTAAAAAGATGTGGTACATATATACAATGAAATGTTACTCAGACATAAAAAAAGAATGAAATAATGTCATTTGCACTAACATAGATGGGCCTAGAGATTGCCATACCAAGTGAAGTAAGTCAGAGGAAGACAAATATAATATGATATGCTTATATGCGGAATCTAAAAAAAAATTACATAGATGAATTTATATACAAAACAGAAGTAGACCACAGAAAATAAACTTATGGTTATCAAAGGGGAAAGGGGAGGGGAGGAATAAATTAGGAAGTTAGGATTAACATGTACACACTACTGTATATTAATAGATAACCAACAAGAAGCTAGAGCACTGGCTTAATATTTAATATATACTTAATATTTTGTAACATAATATACTTAATATTTTGTAACAACCTATTAGGGAAAAGAATCTGGAAAAAAATTATATTTATATATATATATATATATATATATNTTAGGAAGTTAGGATTAACATGTACACACTACTGTATATTAATAGATAACCAACAAGAAGCTAGAGCACTGGCTTAATATTTAATATATACTTAATATTTTGTAACATAATATACTTAATATTTTGTAACAACCTATTAGGGAAAAGAATCTGGAAAAAAATTATATTTATATATATATATATATATATATATATATGTAAAAAACAATCATTTTGCTGTACACCAGAAACCAATACAACATTGTAAGTCAACTATATTTAAATGAAATAAATGTTAAAAATTAAAAATAACAATTTTAAAAGTAGTTGACAGAAGATGATATGGCCTTAACTATTCAAATATTGAATGGATTTAAATGATTGATTGCTGAACTGTATTAGTATAGTACAGTATAGTATATACTATAGTATACTATAGTATAGTATCTCTATAAATGCTTTTCTCCCCATGTTAAGCAGTGAAATAGATAGTTGACACCTGCTTAAAAACTGGGAAGTAAAGAGAAAACTTGACTTTCACTTGGCCATGAAAGACTGCCTGTTAAAACTGAGATTCCCTTCAGAAACTGTAAGCAATTGGAAAAGAGTGAGCTTGAACTAGAAAAAAATGACTTTCAATGGCATCAGATGCCACAATGGAAAGCATTTTAGTTTGTTGTGCAGGAAACACGACAGCCCTTTACTCTCAGCCATTCTCGTGTTCCCAGTCACCAGCCCCAGCTCTGTCTTCTAAGATACTTCTCTCATCAAATTCTTTCAGCTACTTCTTCAGCTCAGTATATAACCCTCCTACCTATAAACACTAAAACCTTTGTGAAGGCTGCACAAAGACTTCATCTTCCTAATTTTATAGAGATCCTTCTATATGAAAACCTACTGCCTTACTTCCAGACTCAGAAAGATATTTTACGGAGTTGGTTTATTTCTCATAAAACAAGTAGATTTCAATTCTAACATTGTCATTTAATGAAGAGGTGATCTTGGAAATTTTACTTCATCTCTCTGAGTCTCAACAATCTCTAAATTAGGTATAACAATACCCATATCATCTAATGAGAACTAAATTGAATGTGATGAACTAATATTCTCAACAGCACTGGCTCTTACTTGTGCTCACTATTGATTTTTTTTTCTCTATCACTATTTATATACTTGGTGTTGTTTGTAAACTCATAAGGGTAAAGACTAACCAGTTTAGGATTACACAGAATAACGTGTGTGTGTGTGTCTCAGTAAACATTCTGAAATAATAATGATGGTTGTCTACATGGCTGGGGGGAAAAAGCCTTCTCGGGTTTTATCTATAATTTAAATAAATCCCATTCATATGCTTGAAAAGAATGTGCATATAGTTTGCAGCTGTATATACCAAGTACAAAAGAGTCAGACACAACCTAGTGACCAAACAACAGACTAAGGATTATGTATGTATATGCCTCCTTCCACATATATATGGTGAAAGTGTTAGTTGCGCATCATGTCCGACTCTGCAACCCCAGGAACTGTAGACCGCCAGGCTCCTCTGTCAATGTAATTCTCCAGGCAAGAATACTAAAGTGGGTAGCCATTCCCTTCTCCAGGTGATCTTCCTGACCCAGGGATCGAACCCAGGTCTCCTACATTGCAGGTAGATTCTTTTACCGTTTGAACCAAGGTAAATTATGATATTTCTCTTTGCAGTCTCTCATTTATACTCCATACAGTTTGAGACTTTGTCATAGGTGCATATAAATAAAAACATTATCTGTTCAGATAACCAAATGTCTCAGAGGTATACAGTATCTCTCTATATCTGCAGTGATGCTTTCTGAGCTAAAGTCTGTTTTGTCTGATGGTTTCTGCTAGACACATCAACTATTATTTAATGGGCATTTACAACGTATGTATTTGACTTCAATCTTTTTTATCATTATGTTTTAAGGGTGTCTCCACTTAACAGTAGCTGGATTTTTTTAACCAGTCAGATAATATTTAACTTTTAATTGGAGCATTTAGTCCTTTTCAGTTCAGTTCAGTTGCTCAGTCATGAAAAGAGTCACGTCAGACTCTTTGCGACCCCATAAATCGCAGCACACCAGGCCTCCCTGTCCATCACCAACTCCTGGAGTTCACNTCACCCTGGAATGTTGTGCTGGAAGGCTCTGCCCAAAGTTTGCCCAGAGCATGTTGACTGCTTTCATGGACTAAAGCTACACTTACATAAAGTAAGATCACCAAAAGAATTGAGCACTGTGAATAATGATGAATTTAGAAAATGCTAGCAAAAATGTCCATCTCTTTACCTTCCATATGTGTCTAAGTGTGTCTTCTGCTTTCCTGCTTCTCTTCTTCTTGCTCCACCTCTGTGTGTCCTGGTTCACTTTTTAAAATTGGTGTGTAATCTATAATGTTGTATTAGTTTCATGTGTACAGCAAATTGACTCAGTCAATCAGTTCAGTCGCTCAGTCGTGTCCGACTCTTTGCGACCCCATGAATTGCAGCACGCCAGGCCTCCCTGTTCATTACCATCTCTCGGAGTTCACTCAGACTCACATCCATCAAGTCCGTGATGCCATCCAGCCATCTCATCCTTGGTTGTCCCCTTCTCCTCCTGCCCCCCAACCGCTCCCAGCATCAGAGTCTTTTCCAGTGAGTCAACTCTTCGCATGACGTGGCCAAAGTACTGGAGTTTCAGCTTTAGCATCAGTCCTTCCAATGAACACCCAGGACTGATTGGACTGGTTGGATCTCCTTGCAGTCCAAGGGCGGAGAAGGCAATGGCACCCCACTCCAGTACTCTTGCCTGGAAAATCCCATGGATGGAGGAGCCTGGTAGGCTGCAGTCCATGGTGTTGCTAAGAGTCGGACACAACTGAGCGACTTCACTTTCACTTTTCACTTTCATGCATTGGAGAAGGAAATAGCAACCCACTCCAGTACTCTTGCCTGGAAAATCCCAGGGATGGGGGAGCCTGGTGGGCTGCCGTTTATGGGGTCGCACAGAGTTGGACACGACTGAAGCGACTTAGCAGCAGCAGCAGCAGCAGTCCAAGGGACTCGCAAGAGTCTTCTCCAACACCACAGTTCAAAAGCATCAGTTCTTCGGCACTCAGCTTTCTTCACAGTCCAACTCTCACATCCATACATGACCCCTGGAAAAACCATAGCCTTGACTAGACGGACCTTTGCTGGCAAAGTAATGTCTCTGCTTTTTAATATGCTTTAGTCCTTTTACATTTGTGTAATTGCTACTACTCTATTGGAAATGAAATCTACCATCTTCAAAAGTATTTTTCATTTGTCTGATCTGTAACAGTTTCTTTTTTTACATTTTATATTGGTTTCTGATTTTTATATATCAAATTCCCCCGCTTTACTAATTTAAAATTATACTCTTTGCTTATATCTTTTTATTAATTCTTAAATTATATCACAAAATTTTAATTTATCAAAGGTTATTTTTAAAATATTAAGAAAGTTAGAAAACTTTAATGCATTTACTCTTTCTGACATATGTTATTATGGTTTTGTATTTTTAAAAATCTATAAGACATTGTTATTATTGTTTTACACAGATAATATTCCTTAGATCTACCTACAAGTTTCCCACTGTCTTGACTCTCAGTTCTTTCTTGTATCTCAGACTTTGAGGGTGGGATCATTTTTCTCCTGCCTAAAGAACATGGTTTAAACTTTCCTTCACTATAGACTTGCTAGGAGCAAAATATCCTAGCTCCAGTGTGTCTTTATCCACCTATAGAATTCTAAGATAACTCTTTTAGCACATTGAAAATAACATTTCACTGTCTTCTGTTTCCTGTTTTTCACTTGTGAAAAGTCAGCTATCAGTATATTGTTGCTCTTTTGAAAGTAATTTATCTGTTTCTCTGGCTGTTTTAAATATTTATTCTTTGTTTTTGGTTTTCAGACATTTTATTTCAATGGGCTTAGATATGGTTTTCTTTTCATTAATCATGCTTTCATAAGACTTCTTAAAATCAGTGACATAAAGTCTTTTGTCAGCTTAGAAATTCCTCAGCAGTTAACTCTTCAAAGAATTGTTTTATCTCATTCTCTTTCTTCTCCTAGAAATATGGCTGAACCCGTTAGACATTCTCACTACATCTTCTGTTTTCTTTATCCCCTCTTCTTTTCCCCTCTGCAGGCTGCATTCTGGATCACTTTCCTTGATGTATCTTCAGGTTCATTAAGTCTTAAAGGTGTGTCTAGCCTACACTTAAAATCTTGTTGGACTTAAAATTTTTATTTATAAGTTTACTCATAAAAAATATTTTTATTTACAAAATATACCTATATATTTTTGTTTAAAATAAAGCCACAATATTTAAACTCACAGTAAAATTGTACTTGGTTCTTTTTTCAAATTCAGACTTGCTGTTTACTTTCTATAGTTTCCTGTCCTCTGTAGAAAGCATCAAGCTGGTATTTTACATCTTTATTTTTAATTTGTTTTCTTTTACGTTTTTAAACATCACCGTAATAACTGTGCTATAATCCATGCCTCATAATTCCAGTATTTAAAGTCTTTATGGGTCTGTTTTTGTTGATTGCTGTCTCTGATGACTCTTGTTCATTTAATCTGGCTTCCTTGTGCACCTGATTATCATTGAGAAGATAATACATTCTCATATTCTGCCAGATACGAGAATGTGCTGAACATCATATTTGACAAATTATTTATAGAAATTATTTAGGCCTATGATAAAAGTATCTTCCTCAAGAGCAGACCTGTATTTCCTTCTGCCAAACATCTGAAGACACGGCCAAACAATTATTTTAACCCAGGTTCAAGGCTTTGAGATTCATTGACCCAGGCAATTTGCATACAAGCAGTAAATACTCAAGGGCTTTGGAATCTCAGTATCTTGTGGAAAAGGGTCTTCCATTAGATCTCCTGTCGTGTACAAGTCCTGGAGTTTGCTTTTTGTCTCCTTTGCACTTGCAAGTCTATCAAAACAAATACTGTCGTTTAGTCACTCAGTTGTGTCTCTCGCAAGTCCATGGGCTGTAGCCTGTCAGGCTCCTCTGTCCATGGGATTTCCCGGGCAAGAATTCTGGAGTGGGTTGCCATTTCCTTCTCCAGGAGATCTTCCCGACCCAGGGACCGAACCCACATCTTTTGCTTAATAGGTGGATTCTTTACCACTGAGCCACCAGAGAAGCCCAGGCAAATACTCTGATTTTAGCCAATCAGCAAATTCCCTCAGGGCAGAACATATTTGGATATTCATTTCTCCTTCACCTTTAGTCTGGTAATTCCAAACTACCTTTTCATATCCTTTTATCTTGAAGAATAAATTTTAAATCTGGATCTTTTAGTTGTTTTTACTGGGAGGATTCATCTAGTGTACCAGAACCATTCAATAGACTTACATTTTAAACTTTTTTGGTGACTATTAAGAAAATGTCCTTCAGAAAGGTTGTACCTGTTCAGGCTTCTATCAGCAGGCTTAGAAATGCACCCCCCACCTTTTTTTTTTTTTTAACCTTTTTTCCCTTAACTATATATTTTGCCACTTATGAGAAAAAAAATTTCCAAGTTGAATAAGGGATAAGTCCTGCTTTTACTAAGTATCTGTACTTATTTAATTACCAAAGAAATTGAATGTTTTGTGGTCTGTTTATTTAAATGTATTTTACTTTTTATAATTTAACCTATTCAAAAATTTCTGTTTTTTATTTTTCTTAGGTCCTTTGGCTACTATAAAGCTGCTACCCACCAGCAAACCTACATCAGTTGTTAAAATATTAAACAACTTCCATACCAATCAGCAAATAGCCATCACCTTCCAAATGGCCTTAACTTGGCTCACGCAGACATTTCAGCCTCTCCCAAACACCATTCGCTTGCTCATTTTCCATCAGTTAAAGAGTTAATGTCCAACATACCAACAGGCCTTTAGAGCCTTACTCTTGCTCAGAGCCCTGGCCAATGTCAGTTCTGACTGGTCAGTAGCTCTTATGTAGATATTGTTAAACCTTTTAATGTAACATATGTGCATATATATTGAAAGTATTTTTTTATGTGACTGATAAGGGCTTAATTTCCAAAACATACCAAATAGCTAACATAACTCAGAAACAACAATGAAAAATATCCGATTGAAAAATGGGCAGATCTAACCAGACATTTCTCCAAAGAAGATGTAATACATGGCCAACAAGCACATGAAAAGATGCTCAGCATTACTAATTTTTAGAGAAATGCAAATCAAAACTACAATGAGTGCCACCTCACAATGGTCAGAATGGCCATCATTAAAAAGTCAACAACAACTGCTGGAGAGGGTACAGTGGAAGGGATCCTTCCTACACTGTTCATGGGAACATCAGTTGGTGCAGCCACTATGGAAAACAGTATGGAGGTTTCTCAAAAAACTAAAAATAGAGTTGCCGTATGATCCAGCAATCCTACTGTTGGGCTTATATCTGGACAAAACTATAATTCAAAAAAAAATGTGCACACCTACGTTAATAATGGGACTATTCACATTAGCCAAGACATGGAAACAACCTACATATCCATTGGTAGATCAATATATAAAGAAGATGTGGTACATATATACAATGGACTACTACTCATTAAAAAAGAAAAGAATGAAATAATGCCATCTGCAGCAACATGGGTGGACTGAGTTTATCATACTAAGTGAAGTCAGAAAGAGAAAGACAAATACCAGATGATATCACTTATGTGTGGAATCCAAAATATGACGCAGATGAGCTTATCTATGAAACAAACTCATAGACATAGAGAACAGATTCAGGGTTGCCAACAGTGGGTGGAAGGGATGGAGTGGAAGCCTGGGATTAGTAAATGCAAATTTTTATATATATAGTGGATAAACAAGGCCCTATTTTATAGCACTGGGAACTCTATTCAATATCCTGTGATAAACCATAATGGAAAAAATATGAAAACATATATATATATACACACACACACATATATATATATGTAACTGAGTCAATTTGCTATACAGCAGAAATAAACACAATATTGCAAGTTTATTATACTTGAATAAAATATATTTTTTAAAATGTCCATTTTACAATAAGACTTTAAAAACATATCATGCTGTATTCCTTTTTCCTTCTATATCCTATTTCCTTAATTTTTATTTACAATTAGTTTCAGTTTCCTGGTGGCTCAGAGGTTAAAGCATCTGCCTGGAATGCAGGAGACCAGGGTTTGATCCCTCTGTCGGGAAGATCCCCTGGAGAAGGAAATGGCAACCCCCTCCAGTATTCTTGCCTGGAGAATCCCATGGAGGGAGGAGCCTGTTGGCTACAGTCCATGGAGTCGCAGAGTCGAACACAACTGAGCAACTTCACTTTCACTTTCTCTCAAAATTATTACCATTATAACAGCTATTTGTTCTTTTTTTTGCACTTTGCTTTATTCACAAAACAATTTGTTTTGGAAATCATTCCACATTATGACTCATTAGTTCAGTCGCTCAGTTGTGTCCGACTCTGCAACCCCATGAATCGCAGCATGCCAGGCCTCCTTGTCCATCACCAACTCCCGGAGTTCACTCAAACTCATGTCCATCGAGTCGGTGATGCCATCCAGCCATCTCATCCTCTGTCGTCCCCTTCTCCTCCTGCCCTCAATCCCTCCCAGCATCAGAGTCTTTTCCAATGGGTCAACTCTTCGCATGAGGTGGCCAAAGTACTGGAGTTTCAGCTTTAGCCTCATTCCTTCCAAAAAACACCCAGGACTGATCTCCTTTAGAATGGATAGATCCACCTATTTTGTTTGTTTTGTTTTATTTAATTGAAGTATAATTGATTTACAATATTGCATTAGTTTCAGGTGTACAACAAAGCAATATGTATATGTACATATACAAAAGTATGTGTGTATCAACAAGTTGGTGCAGCCACTATGGATTCTTCTCCCTTGTAGGTTATTACAAAGTACTGAGTACAGTTCCCTGTGTTACACAGTAGGTCCTTTTTGGTTATCTATTTTATATCACCTGTTTCTTTTTAACTGCTGCATAATATTCCCTAGTGTGCATATGCCATTGTTTATTTCACTGTTGCTCTGTGTTCACACTTAACAAAGTGTGATGATTAATATCCAGGTCCCTGTGTCTCTGAGTCTATTTAAGAGTGCTTCCTCTAAGGTAGATACAGAGTAGTAGAAATGCTACTACTACATTAGCTATGCTACATTCTCAGAGAGAATGTATATTTTAAAACTTGTATCGGATGTTAAAAAAATACGTCTTCCAAAATATAGTTCTAGTTTACAAGCTGTGAAATTGTGATTTATAATAAGAAATGTACATTTGATCTTCATCCTCATTTCTGGCACCTATAGCTATTTGCTGTTAAATGATCTCTCAGCTTTTAAAAATCTATAAAGGAATTTAGTTACAAATCTCTAAGATTTTTATCAGATTTTATTATGTTTTGAAAACCTATCAAGCTTATGATTGTCTATGTTAATATTTTTAGCAGACATCACAAATTATAAAATTTCTAAGTATTAGTAGAAGCCAGAATAAAGTAATAGTTCATTTTGGACAAGAAGTAAAGTATTTTGAATTTTTTTGCCATGCTGTGTAGCATGTGAGATCTTAGTTTTCCAACCAGGGATTGAACCTGAGACACTTGCATTGGAAACACAGAGTCTTAACAGCTGGATTGTCAGGGAAGTCCTGAACTAATTTTTATTTATGATCTGTTATCTCCTATAGAAAGAGTAAATGAATTTTTGTGCACTAAATCATTTTCATACTTCTTTACCATGTTGATCTATAAAGATACTAGCTCTTTTATGGTCTTCTGCCAAATATATCAGTTAGCTATTATGATCCATTTTTTATGATTACTTTGTTTTAAATCTGATAACCTCACCATTGCATTGTTATCCAGGCAACATCTTCCTAGCATTTCAATTATCTTAATCTCATGCAGACCCACATCAAAAGCTTTTACAAACATTTAGATATATTGTTTGCCCATGGAGTTTTCTTTATCCACAAACTTGTTGAGTAATTTTATAAGATCAAATAAATCAGATTTGCCTGGCATAATCTGTCTTCATAAACAAATGCTGTCCACTGACCATCACATTGTTATCTAAATGATTTCAGATCAATTTGGTTTGCTCTAACTTGGGCAATTGCATTCTGCCAGCCCCAAACTCCCTCTATTTTTCAATTGGAGACATTATTCTTCCTTTCACTTAACAAAGTGTTCTGTAAAGCAAGCAGGCCAGTATCTGAACCAATAAAGCCTAGTTTCCTGAAGATTTGTGTCTGATAGGCTAACTGAAACTATGTATTACATCCATGTCATAGCTTTAGCTGGTGACATTATTACCTAAATCATTGTACTAGATGTCATAAGTAATATTTTGTGTTACATCAATGGGAAAAGTAGGCAACACAAAGAAAGTTTTTCATGTGTATGTCTAGGACCATCCTAATGCTAGATTCCCTGCAATATAATCAGATTTAGTTGGAATCAAGTTTTATATCAGAGGTTAATAGTGAGATACACTGGATGTGAGATGATTTCACTAGACTTTTTATATATTGTACTAAGGCAGAATGATCACTGTGCTTTAGCTAAGAAAGATGGTAATTCTACAGTCAGTCCTCCATATCCACATGTTCTACATCTATGGATTCAACCAATTGTGGACCAAAAATATTTGGGAAAATATTCCAGAAAGTTCCAAAAAGCAAAACTTGCGTTTGTCACGCTCTGACAACTATTTATATAGAATTTATATTGTGTTGGGTATTATAAATAATCTAGAGATGATTTAAATTGTATGAGAGGAGATGCATAGGTTATATGCTGATACTATACCATCTTATGGGCTTCCTTGGTGGCTCGCATGTAAAGAATCCACCTGCAATGCAGGAGACCTCAGTTCAATTCCTGGGTTGGGAAGATCCCCTAGAGAGGGAAATGGCAACCCACACCAGTGTTCCTGCTGGAGAATTCCATGGACAGAGGAGACTGGTGGGCTACAGTCCATGGGGTCTCAAAGGGTCAGACACAACTGAGTGACTAAGCACGCGTGCACCCATGTCATTTTACATAAGGGACTTGAGCATCTGCAGATTTGGATATCCACAGGGCCCAGGAGCCAACTCCCTTCAGATATCAAGAGATGACTATATTTCAGGGTAAATGAACAAACTATTCATTACTCATCACTTCACTGAATAAAATCTATAAATTTATTCATTCTATTCCTCTCACATTTATGTGATGCCCTGTGAGATCTGCGGTTTATCTCCTTATTTGACATTGACCTAAAACCGAATGCTAACTTGGGGGCAATCAAAAGAGGCACTAGGCTGGCTTGCATACAGGTTTTGAAAAGGAAGAGGACCTCTCGGTTCCTCTGGTGCTTCTATACTTTAATTTCAACCACACTCAGCTTGAACTGCACAGTTCTTGGTTTAAAACAAAGAAACCCAGATTCCAAAATTCAGTCATAATGTCCAGGGAGTAATTCACACACTTGAAGAACGTTTGTGTAGTGGAGGAAATCCACGGCCTGCTGGGGCTCGCGCTGCCCCAGGAAAGCTGGGACTGGGAGCCCCGAGGGTCTGGGCCCTGCGGTGGCGGCAGCGGTGGCGGGAGCCCCAGTGCAGCAGCCGTGAGACAACTCCCACGAGAACTGGCTGATACCCTAAAAATGCAGTCTATGTTGGAGGCTTCACTGGAGGTCACGTCACGTGATCGTGCTAACTTAGAAGACGAGGTACAGGACTGAAAGAAGTTAGGTCAACTCACAAGTCAGGTACAAGCAGCATCTCAAGAAAACTTAGAGCGGTTAAGAGAGAGGAGTAATGCTTTAATAAGAAGTCAGGTGGAACTCAGAATTAAATCCTTGGAATCTGAACTCTCCAAGATGAACATTTTTCAAGAAGATTCTAATAAAGCAGAGTTGGAAAAATATAAGCAACTCTACCTAGAAGAACTAGAAGTTAGAAAGTCATTGGCAAATAAACTAGACAAGACTAACGAGAGGCTGGCAGAGGTCAGTACCAAACTTGGGATGCAGAAACAGCAGGACAGATCTTGCCTCAGCACTCTCACCAGGAGGCCAGTCCTGGAGTCCCCTTGTGTTAGATATTTCAATAATACTTTAGTGCTCAATAGAAATCTTACTCCAAGAGCAAACATAGTACTTTCTACCTCAATTCCATGTCCTTCAAATAACAGCACGGAGACTTACTGGACCAAGATGCAGTGGGAGTTGCGAAAGAATATAACTAAAGAACTAGAAAAAGCTGCTGCTGAATTTAAATCTGGATCCTACAGAGTGTCTCCTCTAGGATCTACAGATGAGTCAAATCTATATCAGGACCTACTTTTGAAAACATCACAAGAATATGTGCACATTTTGAAAGAAAAAAATATGACCTGAAAGATAAATAGTAAAAGTTTCCCTACTGGACTGTTTTCATGACACTTTAGGTATTTCCCATTAAATATAATGAGAAAATCTTTATTAAAGGGAAATATTTTTGTGTGTATAATGAAAATTTATATGATATTTCTAGCCACGCTTCTCCACATCTGACTTACTTTTAAGCAGATTTAAAAACCAGCACTGTTGAGTTTTACATATGCAAAGTGAAAGTGTAGTCACTCAGTCATGTCTGACTTTTTACAACCCAATAGACTGTAGCCCGCCAGGCTCCTCTGCCCATGGAATTCTCCAGGCAAGAAAAATGGAATGGGTAGCCATTCCCTTCTCCAGGGGATCTTCCAGCCCCAAGGATCAAACCCGGGTCACCTGCATTGCAGGTAGGTTCTTTACCATTTGAGCCACCAGAGACGCCCTTTACAAACTCAAACTGAAAACTAATACCAGCTGTTTAAACAGCACCTGAACCACCAAACTTGTCATTAATATTTAGTGGTGCAGATTGATATCTTTTTTGTATTTTCCAGTTTATATCACTATTTATAGACCTAAAGATTTAAATATTGTTGTTATGGCTACTGCCAATGTTCTCTTGATGAAAGTGAAAGAGGAGAGCGAAAAAGTTGGCTTAAAGCTCAATATTCAGAAAACTAAGATCATGGCATCTGGTCCCAACACTTCATGGCAAATAGATGGGGAAACAGTGGAAACAGTGTCAGACTTTATTTTGGGGGGCTCCAAACTCACTGCAGATGGTGATTGCAGCTATAAAATCAAAAGACGCTTGCTCCTTGGAAGAAAAGTTATGACCAACCTAGATAGCATATTCAAAAGCAGAGGCATTCCTTTGCCAACAAAGGTCCCGGGACCTTCCATGGAGATAATTAGAAGATTGGCCTGGCTATTGTTGTCTAATAGAGCTGTCAGTCATTGATAAAACTTTTTTCTGCCTTCATGCACTGTAACTGTAAGACTTGTATATAAGGACTGTTCTGCTTTCCAATAAGGTAAATTTTCCTAAAGCCTGTCTGTTGTTAATATTTTGCTAAGGAGGGGAGGTTGTTGAGAGAAAACAGAAATACAAAGAAGATTAAATAAAGAAAACAACATTTTCCACTCAGATTCCTCATCTGAACTAGAGTACGCAGAAAATTTCTTGACTATTCTCTCAAGGATAGTAGAAAATTAGTACTATTGTAGATGCACAGGAAAAAAGTTAATTTATTAGTGTTTAATTCTCCCCTAGATCAGATGAGGAATATAATTCCAGCTGTATTTAAATATAATTCCTTGGGAGTTTGGAACTAGCCAATGCAAACTATTATATATAGAATGGAAAAACAGCAAGGTCCTGCTGAGTAGCTCAGGGAACTATACTCAATACCCTGTGATAAACCATAATGAAAAAGGAAAAAAAGAATAGATATACATGTGTGACTGAATCACTTTACTATACACCTGAAACATTGTAAATTATACTTTAATTAAAATTTTTAATTAAAACATGCTAGCAAAGTAATGCTCAAAATTCTCCAAGCCAGGCTTCAACAGTACATGAACTGTGAACTTCCAGATGTTCAAGGTGGATTTAGAAAAGGCAGAGGAACTAGAGATCAAATTGCCAGCATCCACTGGATCATCAAAAAGGCAAGAGAGCTCCAGAAAAACATCTACTTCTGCTTTAATGACTATGCCAAAGCCTATGACTGCGTGGATCAAAACAAACTGAAAAATTCTTAAAGGGAAGGGAATACTAGACCACCTGACCTGCCTCCTGAGAAATCTGTATGCAGATTAGGAAGCATCAGCTAGAACTGGACACGTAACAACAGACTGGTTCCAAATCGGGAAAGGAGTACGTCAAAGCTGTATATTGTCACCCTGCTTATTTGACTTATAAACACCCTGCTATTTATTTATATGTAGAGTACATCATGAGAAACACTGGACTGGATGAAACACAAGCTGGAATCAAGATTGCTGGAAGAAATATCAATCACCTCAGATATGCAGATGACACCACCNCATCCCCGTGCACCAGCCCCAAGCATCCTGTATCCTGTATCGAACATAGACTGGTGCTTCATTTCTTACATGATAGTATACATGTTTCAATGCCACTCTCCCAAATCATCCCACCCTCTCCCTCTCCCTCAGAGTCCAAAAGTCTGTTCTATACATCTGTGTCTCTTTTTTTAAAACTGAGTTCAAGTAATTAAATAACACTATAGTCTTACTAAGTTGGCTGCACTGCAGAAGTCTTTGGAACCAAATTGGACCGAGCCTAGAGGAACTGCTGACCCTTATTTCCAAGCTCAAGGTGACCCAGGTGTGGAGAACTGCTTGACAAGCTGCCAGGGGTTCATCTGGATGGCTTCATGTCTCTGCAAGCCAAATCCTGACTGAATTCTTCTCCCTGGAGCTGCTGATAAGATTTAAAGGTCTGAGGCCTTTTTCTGTCTCCTATATAACCGTGTCTTCAGAAAAAAGGTACTCTTAGAATGCATCAAAGTATGATGATGAAGGAACACAAATAAAAGCGAATTAAGGAGTACATAAAGTACATAATGAAAGGATGATGTTGAATAAAGAGGCCTTGAAGTTGGACAGACCCAAGTTCCTGTCCTGGCTCAGCAACTTGCTAGCTGTGTTACCTTGAACAACTTACTTAACCTCTCTGAACCTATTTCCTCATTCTTAAAATATGACTTTCCTTGAAGAGTTGTGGAGATAGTTTTCCTGTGAATAATACTAACATATATCTGACCTGGGGCTTCCTAGGTGGTGGCTAAAGAATCTGCCTGCCAATGCAGGTGACATATGACTGTGTGGATTCAGTTTCTGGGTCAGGAAGATCCCCTGGAGTAGGCAGTGGTAACCTGCTCCAGTATTCTTGCCTGGAAAATCCCATGGACAGCGGAGCCTGGTGGACTACAGTCTATGGGGTCACGAAGACTTGGATACAACCGAGCACAACAGCGAGGACCAACCGCCATCCCTGATCTAAAGCAAAAGCTCAATNGTGGTAACCTGCTCCAGTATTCTTGCCTGGAAAATCCCATGGACAGCGGAGCCTGGTGGACTACAGTCTATGGGGTCACGAAGACTTGGATACAACCGAGCACAACAGCGAGGACCAACCGCCATCCCTGATCTAAAGCAAAAGCTCAATAAAGGGCATTAGAAAGGACGCCACGGACAATTATGAAAATGAACAACCACAGAGTCATCTTTACTAAAGAATGAAACGCTTCTGAAAAGAGCCTCCGGGAAAGCCTAGGAGAACAAGAGGGAGGTTTTTTCCAGTGACTAAGCCAGAAGTCACAACTTGCTGTTCCATCTCACTCTAAGGTAGGTTCAGGGGATGAAAACCTTCATAAAAGAATTACAAGCCAAGAATATAAAACCACTGAATTTGAATAAAATGTTGTTCTGTTTCCTATAGGGCTACTTCCTGAGAAGGAAGAGCTCTAGATGTCACAAAGCCTTCGATGACCTGCTATTGCTAAGTCACTTCAGTCGTATCCGATTCTGTGCAACCCCATAGATGGCAGCCCACCAGGCTCCTCCATCCCTGAGATTCTCCAGGCAAGAATGCTGGAGTGGGTTGCCATTGCCTTCTCCGTGTTTTATTGGCAGTGGCAATAAAACAGGAAAGAAGGAGTATAATGCAGCAAACATTTCAACTTATTTAAAGTTTCATGTCTTATTCCTAAGGCTCTGTGCAGGAAAAGCAGGACCAGGTACTTGGCTCTATCTCAGAGTAATGTTTTCTTCTAGAATTCGGGTAATGAGGGCATTTCCTAGATACAGATAAAAGGAGGCATTGTTATTCTGCCTCCTCTACTCCCAGATTCTTTTTAGGAAAAGAAATTGGAGAAGTAGCAAAGAATACACTTTAGATGCAGTTGTTCCGGTATCTCAGAAAAACATGATCTTAAAATGTCTGGAAAATATGATTCCATAACACAATAGGGGAAGATCAGGTAGCTGCCGTTTCCCTCTGAACTGTACAAAGAATGAAGTCACAGAAGGAGTCTTAGAAAAACTGGAGATACAGAAACAGACAGACAGCTAGACAGATTGGTAGTAATAGACTGACAGACAGAAATCAGTATTAGTGAAATCCCATCACAGGAGGGCTCTCCCGGTGAAGGATGTTAAACTTCATGCTTCAAAAGAGATTAAAAACATATCTGAAGTGACAGCTCTTGATCGATCAGTCACATAAATAGGTGATGATTTGCTAGTGGGGAGAAAAAAAGTATTTCATTTTGTCTCAACCTACCTGAGCTAATACAAATAATTGCAGCTGACCCCTGAACAACACGAGGGAGTCTACTTATCGGCAGATTTTTTTCAGCAGTAAATACTGCATGATCCAATCTGTGGCTGCTTGTTTGAATCTGAATATACAGAACTGCCTGTTGGAAGGAACTGTATATAGGGAGTGTGTGCTCAGTTTAATCAGTCGTGTCTGACTCTGCAGCCTCATGGACTGTAGCCTGTGAGGCTCCTCTGTCCATGGGATTTTCCAGGCAATAATACTGGAGCAGGTTGCCATTTCCTACTTTAAGAGATCTTCCCAGTACAGGATCAAATCCACGTTCCTTGTATCTCCTGCATTGGCAGGTGGATTCTTTACCACTGAGCTACCTGGGAAGCCTGAACATAGGGAAGGCACTATAAATCACATGCAGATTTTTCACTGCTGGACGAGGGGGTGCCCTTAATCCCTACATTGCTCAAGGTCAACTATATTATGTTTCCCAACAGAAGCATTGACAACTAGGAATTTTAAGATTACCTATGTATGGAGAAGGCAATGGCACCCCACTCCAGTACTCTTGCCTGGAAAATCCCATGGACAGAGGAGCCTGGTAGGCTGCAGTCCGTGGGGTCGCTAAGAGTAGGACACCACTGAGCAACTTCACTTTCACTTTTCACTTTCATGCACTGGAGAAGGAAATGGCAACCACTCCACTGTTCTTGCCTGGAGAATCTCGGGGACAGGGGAGCCTGGTGGGCTGCCGTCTACGGGGTCGCACAGAGTTGGACACAACTGAAGTGACTTAGCAGCAGCAGCATGTATGGATGTCAGAACTGGACTGTGAAGAAAGCTGTGCACCAAAGAATTGATGCTTTTGAACTGTGGTGTTGTAGAAGACTCTTGAGAGTCCCTTGGACTGCAAGGAGATCCAACCAGTCCATCCTAAAGGAGATCAGTCCTGAGCACTCTTGGGAAGGACTGATGTTGAAGCTGAAACTCCAATAATTTGGCCACCTGATGCAAAGAGCTGACTCATTTGAAAAGACCCTGATGATGGGAAAGATTGAGGGCAGGAGGAGAAGGGGACGACAGAGGATAAGATGCTTGGATGGCATCACTGACTTGATGCACATGGGTTTGGGTAGAACTGGTGATGGACAGGGAGGCCTGGCGTGCTGCGGTTCATGAGGTCGTAAAGAGTCGGACACGACTGAGCGACTGAACTGAACTGATGGATGTGTTAACTAACCTCACTGTGGTAATCATTTCACAAGTCATATGTATATCAAATAATGCACATCTTACACTTAACAATGTTATGTGTTAATCTTATCTCAGTGAAGCTGGGGAAAAA
>SJYV01000585.1:330923-350520 GCA_006410875.1 Neotragus pygmaeus | reverse complement strand
TTTTTTTGGTTTTCATTAAGTTACTTTTCAACAGATAAGGCTCCAAAAACATGGTTCAAAATTGAGAAGTCTCCCTCCTACCCTAGTCCCCAGCCATCCATCCCTTTTCTCAGAGACAATCACTGTTTCTCGTTTCCTTCCAGACCAGAAATCTAAATATTTTTATATTTTATTTTATAATAATTTTCCTTTGATACGATTTTGCCTATTTATGACCTTGTTTTTATTTCTTGCAACAGTTTTTCATTAATAATAATCAAGGTCTTTTCTTCTTCATAGGTCTATGTTCATATAGTTTGAGATTCTCCAATTGGCTGTTTCTTCTCAGTTGTCATAATCCCCCATGATACAATCTAATTGACATGTCTCACTAACAGGATTAGGACTTGAGAAACACAGTATGCATCAGGATCTGACAAGAATGCACAGATGCTACTTTTATGCAGGTATCCTTCAAAAATACCCAAGAGATTTAAAACAAATGGGAATACAACATGGAACAGCCACCAAACCAAAGTTCTAAGTGGGTTTGAGTCTCNTGGGGGATCCAAAATCACTGCAGATGGTGATGCAGCCATGAAATTAAAAGACACTTGCTCCTTGGAAGAAAAGCTGGGACAAACCTACACAGCATATTAAAAAGCAAAGACATTACTTTGCTGACAAAGATCTATTTGGTCAAAGCTATGGTTTTTCCAGTAGTCATGTATGGATGTGAGAGTTGGACCATAAAGAGGGCTGAGTGCCAAAGAACTGATATTTTTGAACTGTAGTGTTGGAGAAGACTCTCAAGAGTCCTTTGGACTGCAAGGAGATCCAACCAGTCCATCCTAAAGGAAATCAGTCCTGAATATTCATTGGAAGGATTGATGCTGAAGCTCCAATACTTTGGCTACCTGATGCAAAGAACTGACTCATTAGAAAAGATCCTGATGCTGGGAAAGATTGAAGGCGAGAGAAGAAGGGGACGACAGGATGAGATGGCTGGACAGCATCACTGACTGGATATGAGTTTGAGGAAGCTCCAGGTGTTGGTGATGGACAGGGAAGCCTGGAGTGCTACAGTCCATGGGGTTACAAAGAGTCAGACACGACTGAGCGACTGAACTGACTGGTAAAGGAAAATACTTGATAGTCTTCTTACTGATCTTGGTATTAAAATGAAGACCTAAAAATACTAATATTAGGACTTCCCTGGTGGTCCACTGGTTAGGACTTCGCCTTCCAAGCAGGGGGGGGGCAGGTTCCATCCCTGGTGGGAGCGCTAAGATCCCACATGCCTCATGGCCAAAAAACCAAGACGTAAAACAAAAGTAATGTTGTAACAATTCAAACAAGACTTTTAAAACATTGTCCGTCTCAAAAAAACTCTTTAAAAATACTAATTTAACAACATTTGTATTATTTATACAATATATCATTTATATAATACACATTATAGAAGTATAAAGTTTATTTTATTAGTTATATATTATAAGAATAGAATATATGATAATATTATTTATATAACTCATAGTATTATAAAAGTATATGAATTTAAATATATCTGAGTTTACCAACTTTTTCACAGTCATCCAGCAAAAATTCATCGACTGCCTTCTATGGAAATATAAAAACATATAAGCCACAGTCCCTGCACTCACGTGGGAAGGCACGTAAGTACATGCCATGACAAGTAGCATGGTAAAAGTTGCTCAAAGTCCTATGACAGCATAGAAGGAGTGTTCCCTTCAGTTCCCTCAAGCTTCACAGAGGCGTTAACATTTGAGCTGCATCTTGCAAGATGAGTGCAGTGAAGCATATAAAATAAGGGGAAGGAGTGGGGGGCAGCAGGGTATCTCAGGCACCAGGAAGTCACACTGTCAGGGGAGTGTCTGCTCCCCACTCCTGATGCCTTCTTTTGTGTCAAGGGACATCTGTTGTGGTGACATTACTAGACTCCTTCTTTTCCCTCCTTTACTCATTCCTCACCAGGGAAAGAAGGATGATGTCATCTGACTGGTGCATTAGGGACCGGAACTTGGTATGTTTAGCTCAGCCACCTTCTTCCTCTCTCTTTTTGATCAACCTGGTCGGCTCTTGGCCTTACTCAAGCGTAGAAGTCACTGATTGCCCCTGAGAGAAGAGGCCAGTAGTTATCCATTTCTTCCTGGGACAGGTGGGGAAGAGTGTCTAGTTCTGGAGTTTAGAATTAAAGAAGCCCCTATTTTCCACACGGAGAAGGCAATGGCACCCCACTCCAGGACTCTTGCCTGGAAAATCCCATGGATGGAGGAGCCTGGTGGGCTGCAGTTCATGGGGTCGGTAAGGGTCAGACACGACTGAGCGACTTCACTTTCACTTTTTACTTTCATACATTGGAGAAGGAAATGGCAACCCACTCCAGTGTTCTTGCCTGGAGAATCCCAGGGACGAGGGAGCCTGGTGGGCTGCCGTCTGTGGGGTCACATAGAGTCAGACACAACTGAAGTGACTTAGCAGCAGTAGCAGTATTTTCCGCATGTAAGCCACATTCTCCAACCTAGTCGCCATTAGGAATCAGTTTCAGTTTAGTTGCTCAGTCTTGTCCGACTTTGTGACCCCATGGACTGCAGCATGCCAGGCCTCCCTGTCCATCACCAACTCCCAGAGTTTACCCAAACTCATGTCCATTGAATCAGTGATGCCATTCAGCCATCTCATCCTCTGTCGTCCCCTGTCTACCTGCCCTCAATCTTTCCCAGCATCAAGGTCTTTTCAAATGCATCAGCTCTTCACATCAGGTGGCCAAAGTATTGGAATTTCAGCTTCAGCATCAGTCCTTCCAAGGAACATCCAGGACTGATTTCCTTTAGGATGGACTGGTTGGATCTCCTTGCAGTCCAAGGGACTCTCAAGAGTCTTCTCCAACACCACAGGTCAAAAGCATCAATTCTTCGGCACTCAGCTTTCTTCACAGTCCAACTCTCACATCCATACATGACCACTGGAAAACCATAGCCTTGGCTAGACAGACCTTTGTTGGCAAAGTAATGTCTCTGCTTTTTAATATGCTGTCTAGATTGGTCAAAACTTTCCTTCCAAGGAGTAAGCGTCTTTTAATTTCATGGCTGCATTCACCATCTGCAGTGATTAAAAGTGTTAGTTTGCTCTCAAACTGCCGCCTTTATCTTTCTCAGTTGCGTTAGAACTCAGGCCTGGAATCAAGATGCTATTTATCGCTCCTCCTCCAAAAACAAAACAAAACAAAAACCTCCAGGTTGCCAGATTTCATGTAAGTTGCCTATTCAGTGTTGAAGCACAGAAGGTTGAGAGGAGAAGTGAGAAATGAGACCAGAAAGTAAGGAAGCCAGACTGGGAGAGCCACCAGCCTGGACAATGGTCTGCTGAAATACTTTGGTCTGATTACAAAGATGAAGATGTTATCTAGGAAAAGGGTTAAATGTCCTAACGGGGCTTCAGTGGCACTGAACCGGAGCTTCTCAGGCAGTGACCCTCAAGCTTTACTGTGCTCTGGAATCATTTGGGGATTTTAGTAAAATGCAGATGTGCAGCCCTTTCTCTAAGTTTCTGACTCAGGATAAGCACAGTATGGTTCCAGGAATCTGTGTGTTTAACAAAGCCCCTGGGTTAGGTGACTCTCCTGCCAGAAAAGTTACATAGCAGTCTGAAAGTGAAAGTGTTAGTTGCTCAGTCATGTCTAGCTCCTTGCAACCCTATGGACTGTACAACCTGCCAGGCTCCTCTGTCCATGGAATTCCCCAGGCAAGAAAACTGGAGTTGGTAGCCATCCCTTCTCCAGGGAATCTTCTTAACCCAGGTATCAAACTCAGTCTCTCGCATTGTAGGTAGATCCTTTACCATCTAAACCACCAGTGAAGCTTACATAGCAGTCTGTATGTAAACAAGGAAATTTTAAGTTGCTGGTTGTTTAATTTCAGATGCATTTCTAGCATCCTGCATTTACCTCTCCTCATAATTGCTGGTTTTGATATCACATTTGTGTACAAATGACTTCCTACCTTTACTGTATGTTTGCCTTTACCAGTGAGCTTTTTATTCCTAATTTTCTTGTTTCCAGTTGTGGCCTTTTCTGTCTATAGAAGTTCCTTTAGCATTTGTTGCAAAGCTGGTCTTGTGATTCTGAATTCTCTCAGCTTTTGCTAGTCTATAAAGCTTTTGATTCCTCCGTTGAATCTGGATGAGAACCTTGGTGGGTAGAGAATTCTTGGCTGTAGATTCTTCCCTATCGTCACTTTAAATATATCATGCCACTCCCTTCTGGTTTGCAGAGTTTCTACTGAGAAATCAGCTGATCATCTTAGGGAAGCTCCCTTGTATGTTATTTGTTGCTTTTCCCTCATACCAGAAATTTTAAGGGGGCTTCCCTAGTGGCTCAGACAGTAAAGAATCTGCCTGCAATGCAAGAGATCCGGGTTCAATCTCTGCATTGGGAGGATCCTCTGGAGAAGGAAGTGGCCACTCACTCCAGTATTCTTGCCTGGAGAATTCATGGACAGAGCAGCCTGATAGGCTGCAGCTCATGGGGTCGCAAAGAGTCAGACACAACTGAATGACAAACACTTAGAAAATTTAAAACCACCCTTGGGAAAACACTATTTGAGGGTCTGAATTTCAGTTCTAGAAATCTAGCTTCATCAAAATACCCAAAGATGTTCAGATTCACGGTAACCAAATTCGCAAGATATTTAAATGCAAACCAGAATGCTGCTATACACATAGTGAGAACTCTAACATTAAAAGGACTGGAGTACTTAATACGTTCTCTCCCTGTAGGAAGCCTCATAAGGATAACCACATTATACCCGAAGGTTGCTTGATCACCTTGGAATCATAGCAGTGAAAGTTAGTTGAGGGACCTTTACTAATGACATCAAGCTAGTCTGACAGTTTCACCTCCACTCTCAAGGCTGACTTGCAAAGGGGACTGGAAGCTGCCAGTCAGAGGCCCCGTGCTTAATGCCCTGAAGATACACTGGCAAATTCCTATTCTTTATGTCTCCCTTTTCTAGGGTTCTTTTTAACATGTTCTTCACATACGTTTAAGTATACTTGATAAGATTACAGATTTAGATACACTAATATTGTCACATGTACTTGAAAATCTGATGCTAGCTTGATAGGATCCATGTTCTCCCAGAATTTGCCTTTCAATTTACAGAGTATTTTTTAGGCTGGAATATTTCTACCAATGAATGCAAGCTTCATGAGGTCCAAAATCTTGATTTCCTCTTCATCACTTTATCTCAATTGCTTAAAACAGTGCCTGACAGAGTAGTCAACAGATATATTTTGAATGAACTCCCCAGCAGGCTTCTCCATCCATGGGATTCTCCAGGCAAGAATACTGGAGTGGGTTACCATTTTCTTCTCCAGGGGATCTTCCCAACCCAGGGATCGAACCCGGGTCTCCTGCATTGGAGGCAGACGCTTTAACCTCTGAACTACCAGGGAAGCCCAATAAAAGATTAGTCTCATATATTACATGACTTTTTCATTTTTATTATCATAGAGAAAACACAATGCCAATGTCTCCATCCTACAAATTAGCCTCATACTTCAACAAAATGCTCAAAGCAAAATCTGTTGCTTTTGTTACACTTTATCAGCATTTGCTTTGATTCCTAGCACTGATCTCTGCAGAGGTTATGTCTGTGAGTTCCCAACTGGTTAAAAGGAATCGGAAATCTCTGCTTGCTCAAGAGTAAAGAAGAGGAATGGATCTGACTAAATATCAATTCTTTTCATGTTTGGGATGGACAGCTAAGTCTAAGAACTTTCTCTTGGGTGTGTAAGTGAATGTCACCGATACTTTCCGCACCCTCATCACAACAAATGTGAGGAGGAAGTTCCTTATCTTCTGAGCTTAAGAAACATTGAAAAATATTGTGAAGCGCCAACTAATTAAAAATGAAATGCAGCCAGCTAAGCTCCAGCCATCTTTAATTTACAATATTGCTTTGCTTCCGAGGCAAATGTGGACAAGTCACAACTTCTTTTGATGCCTGAGGGATTGAAAAAATTAAATCAGCAGGATTGGCTATTGATGTTTTCTAGCAAATGTTTTGAAATCTCCGCCTTTCATCCATCTTGCAGGAAAACAGGATTGCTTTGTGAGCCTTCAAAGATATTAATTCCTTTAATAAATCCTGGTTTGTATGTTGAAAACTTCCAACGGTTAGATTTCTGTAGCAATCTCTGCATCAGGGGTGAATGTTGCCCGCAGGCAGACTCCCAATTTTTTCCCAAGTATCATCGTTCTCAGTCTGAAACTGGGGGCTGAAACCAACACCACAACAGATTAAACACACCTTCTGTTCAGCCTCTTTTCATGAGATTTCTTTGTTATATTGTTTGCAAGGCAAATTTCATGACAGGCTGTTTGCTTTCCTGGTGATAAGCACTTAATGAGATAAAGCACAAACATAAGCAGTGACTGGCCCAGTTCTGTGCTTTGATCCTTGCCCCTCTAACCAAGGTGAAAAAAAGATGGGGCGCAACTGGAAATTCTAAAAATGTAGCGAACATTTGTCACAGAGGAAGTCAACTGGAGCGCCTACCAACAAAAACAATAAAGATAGCGCAGTGCAAATTCAAGCACAAATATAGAGATAATGCTGTATGTGCAGGAAAGGTGGGTTTGAGGGTGGAAAGAAATTGCCCTTACCATGAAAATTCTATCACAGCGTCTATTTCTCCAATAATTTCACCATGATGATTATACAAATATAGTAGAAATAAGAAGATAGCAAAAAAAAAATTATCAGATGATCCTCTTGAGGACCGCATTATTTTAGGAGGGGTTCTTTTATTAAAAGGAAGCATTCGTGACACTGGTTTAAAAATGTTCTGAGGCCTTCTCCTTGAAATTCCTTCTTAAGGGAGCAAATAGTAATGTGCCTCTACTGAACAAAAAAAGCATTACATTTTCTCTTTTTGGCCCAAGCTCTTTTAAAAAGAGGGCCTCAAAAAAAAAAAAAAAAGAGTGACACCAGGGACTATATTCAATATCCTGTGATAAACCAAAATGGAAAAAAATATGAAAAAGAATGCATCTATATACATACATAAATACATATAACTGAATCACTTTGCTGTACACTAGAAATTGACACAACACTATAAATCAGCTATACTTAAATAAACTTTTTTAAAACAATGATAAATGGCTTTATCTAGTCAATGTATCTAATCTATCTATCTAGAGAGAGAGAGGTTGAATAGGGATAAATAAATGAGCCAACACTTTTCCCTGGAGACTAAGCTAAAGAGTGAAAGGAAGTGAAGTCGCTAAGTCGTGTCCAACTCTTTGGGATCCCATGGACTGTAGCCTATCAGGTTCCTCCGTCCATGGGATTTTCCAGGCAAGAGTACTGGAGTGAGTTGCCATTTCCTTCTCCAGGGATCTTCCCAACCAGGGATCAAACCCAGGTCTCCTGCATTGTAGGCAGACGCTTTTACCATCTGAGCCACCAGGGAAACTATGAAGAAGGAGGGTCTAGATAGCTCTTGACTTTAGAAAGGGAGCTAACTTAAAAACACTAGTGCAGGGAGCAACAGTAGGACGGCTGTGAGGGACGCTGTGAGAGCTCGCAACTCGGCAGGGCCTGATGTCGGGTGGGATGCGGGATCTTAGATTCCCGACCAGGGACCAAACACACACCCCCTGCACTGGAAGCTGAGTCCTGACCACTGGACCACCACGGAAGTCCCGGAAGTCTTTCTCTAGAAGAATCTTTATCATTTTGAATTAATGATTTACTTTAAACTGATATTTCCTGAAAATCAAAAGTCCATAAGGACATTAACCACACACAAACAATATTTTCACAATACTGCTGGCCACAGAACTATATATTCAGGGATACATTAAAAATTTTTTTATTTAGTCGACATTTTTTTATGTTATACATTTCTTAGCCACTGATGGAGTTTTTGTATAAACTTTTATTGAAGTATAATTGATTTATAATATTGTATTAATTACTGCTGCACAGCAAAGAGATTCAGTTACATATATATATAATTTTAAAAATTCTTTTCCATTACAGTTTATCACTGGATGTTGAATACACTTCCCTGTGCTATACAGTAGGACCTTGTTTATCCATTCTATATATAATGGTTTGTATCTGCTAATCCCATCCCTCTCGCAAGTCCCAATCCCTAGCAACCACAAATCTGTTCTCTGTGTCTGTGAATCTGTTTTTGTTTCATAGATAGGTCTATTTGTGTCATATTTTAGATTTCACATATAAGCAATATTATACATATTTGTGTTTTGCTTTCTGACTTACTTCACTTAGTATGATAATTAGAGATATATTTTATTGCTCCTTTTTTCCAGTCAAGATATAATAATGAAAAATTAAACATCACATTAAACACTGTAAAGATTTTACCTTTTAAAATAACTATCTAATTATGTATATGTACAAATAGAAATAGACATACACGCATATATGTAATAAGTACACAATTAGAAAAACTAATTCAAATGTGCACATATTACTGTTGCCAAAGTTAATCACTGGTTAACTTCAAATAGTATGTTCGATCTTTATTGAAACAAAATATTTAAGAATAAAAATGTTAGACTTACCAAAAAAAGTTAGATTTTCTTTTTTTTTTAATTTATTTATTTATTTATTTTTAAATTTAACTTTAATGTCATTATTCAATAATGAGCTATTTTACATTTTACAAGCATACCTCATTTTATCAGCTTCACAGATACGTTTTTTTACAAACTGAAGTTTGGGGCAACCCTTGGTCGAGTAAGTCTGTTGATGCCGTTTTCCCAACAGTGTTTGCTCACTTCGTGTCTCTGTATCACATTTCATAATTCTCAGAACATTAAACATTTTCATTGTTATTGTGTGTGTTACAGTGACTTGTGATCAGCGATCTTTGATGTTATTCTGGGCATCACAACCTGTGCCCATATGAGACAGCAAACTTAACCCACAAGCGTTGTGTGACCTGACGGCTCCACCTATCTCTCCCTTTCCTATTCAGGACTTTCTATTTCCTGAGACAACTATTTTGAAATTAAGCCAGTCAATAACCCTACAATGACCACTAAGTGTTCAAGTCAGAAAAAGAAGAGCTGCATATCTCTCACCTTAACTTAAAAGCTGGAAAAAACAGACTGAGCAAGGAAGGCACATCCAAAGCCAAGAAAGACCAAAACTAGGCCTCTTGTGCTAAACAGTTCACCAAGCCATGAATACAAAGCAGACGTTCTTGAAAGATTTTTACATGTGCTGCTCCAGTGAACAGATGAATGATAGGAAAGCAAAACTGCCTTATTGTTGATAAAGAGAAAGCTTAGTGGCCTGGAGAGATCAAACCAGCCACAGTATTCCCTTAAGTCAAAGCCTAATCTAGAGTAATATCCCAACTCTCCTCAGTTCTAGGAAGGCTAAAGAAGAAGGTGAGGAAGCTGCAGAAGAAATGTTTAAAGCTGGCAGAGTTAGCTCATGAGATTTAAGAAACATTCAAGTGCAAGGTGAAGCAGCAAGTGCCCGTGAAGAAGCTGTAGCAGTTATCCAGAAGATCTAGATAAGATCATCAATGAAGGGGGCTACACTACACAATAGATTTTCAAAGCAAGCCAAACAGCTTCTGTTGGAAGAAGGTGCCATCAAGGACTTAGCCAGAGAAGAGAAGTGAATGCCTGGCTTTGAAGCTTCAAAGTACAGGCTGACTCTCTTGTTGGGGGCTAGTGTACCTGAGGACTTGAAGTTAGAGTCAATGCTCATTTATCATTCTGAAAATTCTATGGATTAAGAACTATGCTAAATCTACTACTCTGCCTGTGCTCTGTCAATGGAACCACAAAGCCTGGAAGATAGCACATCTGTTTTACAACATGATTTACTGAATATTTTCAGCCCACTGTTGAGAAAAAAGATTACTTTCAAAATATTGTTGCTTATTGACATGCACCTGGTCACCCAAAAGCTCTGATAGAGATGGACAATGAGATCATGTTTTCATGTCTGCCAACACAACTTCCATCATGCAGCCCTTGGATCAAGGGGGTAATTTCGACTTTCAAGTCTTATTCTTTAACATACATTTTGTAAGACTATAGCTGCCATTGGGCTTCCCAGGTGGTGCAGTGGAGAGAGGAGCCTGGCGGGCCACTGTCCATAGGGGTGCAGAGAGTCAGACACAGCTGAGCATGCACATATAGCTGCCATAGATGGCGATTCCTCTGATGAATAAGGGCAAAGTACATTAAAAACCTTCTGGAAACAAGAAAACCATTCTGCATGCCATTAAGAACAGGATTCATGGGAAGAGGTCAAAATAGCAGCCTTAACAGGAGTCAGGAAGAACTTGATTCCAAACCTCGTGGGTGACTTTGAGGGGTTCAAGACTGCACTGGAGGACGTCACGGCAGATGTGGCAGAATTAGCAAGAGAACTAGAAGTGGAGTCTGAAGATGTGACTGAATTGCTGCCATTTCATGATAAAACTCTAATGGATGGGGAATTGCTTCTTATGGATTAGCAAAGAAAGTTTTCTTGAGACAGAATCCACTCCTGGTGAAGATGCTATGAAGATTGTTGAAATGACAACTAAAGATGTAGAACATTACTTAAACTTAGTTGACAAAGCAGTGACATAGTTTTAGAGGACTGATTCCAGCTTTGAAAAAAGTTCTACTGTCGGTAAAATGCTAACAAACAGCAGTGAATGCTACAAAAAAATCATTTGTGAAAGGAAGAGTCAGTTGATGAGGTAAACTTCACTGCAGTCTCATTTCAAGAGACTATTACACTCACTCCAGCCTTCAGCAACCACCACCTAGATGAGGCACTATCCATCAACACTGAGGCAAGGCCCTCTACCAGAAAAAAAGTTCTAACCTCATTGGAGGCTCAGATGATGCTTAGCATTTTTCAGCAATGAAGTATTTTTTTAATTAAGGTATGCACATGGTTTCTTTACACATACTGCTGCTGCACACTTAATAGACTATGTGTGCCATGTGCTGGAGAAGGCGATGGCACCCGCTCCAGGGCTCTTGCCTGGAAAATCCCATGGATGGAGGAACCTGGTAGGCTGCAGTCCATGGGGTCGCTAAGAGTCAGACATGACTGAGCGACTTCACTTTCACTTTTCACTTTCATGCATTGAAGAAGGAAATGGCAACCCACTCCAATGTTCTTGCCTGGAGAATCCCAGGGATGGGGGAGCCTGGTGGGCTGCCGTCTATGGGGTTGCACAGAGTTGGACACGCCTGAAGCAACTTAGCAGCATTGGCAGCAGCAGCCATGTGCTCAGTCATGTCCAACTCTGTGTAACCCATGGACTGTAACCAGGCTCCTCTGTCCCTGAGATTCTCCAGGCAAGAATACTGGAGTGGGTTGCCATTTCCTTCTCCAGGGGATCTTCCTGACCCAGGGATCAAACCCACGTCTCTGGTGTCTCCTGCATAGCACGCAGATTCTTTACCTACTGAGCTACCAGGGAAGTCCTGATAGACTATGGTATAGTGTAAATATAACTCTTTTAGGTACTGGGAAACCAAAAAATTCGTGTGACTTGTTTCACTGCATATTCGCTCTTTTGTGGTGGTCTGGAAGGGAATTTGCAGTATCTCCGAGGTGCGTCTGTACTACAGTGATGCACACAGTACTTAACTACATGTTTAAAAATGTGTTATCCTTCACCATGGTACTCTAAAGAGAAGCCTAGTTGAGTTTATTCACTTTGCTACTCAATCTCAGAGTTTCAGATTTTTCAAGTCAGAAGAGGATTCTGAGCATCTCAGCATTGTTGAGAACTACTGATTTACAGGACCTTAAATGTAGACATTATGGTCATAAATATCATATGATATCACTTATATGTAGAATCTTAAGGTACAAATGAACTAATCTACAAAACAGATTTACAAATGTAGAAAACAAATATATGGTTACCAGGGGATAAAGGGCAGGGAGGAATAAATTCGGAGATTGAGACTGACATATATATACTACTATATTAAAAAAAAAGATAACTAATAAGACCTCAGGAACTCTACTCAATACTTTGTAATGACCTATTTGGGAAAAGAATCTAAAAGAGTGGATATATGTATAATCGATTCACTTTGCTGTACACCTGAAACTGAAACAGCATTGTAAATCAACTATCCTCCAATAAAAAATTTAAATAAGTAAGAAATTATGGTCATAACTGATAACAACATCTTTCACTAAGAGTAGAGATAAACTGGACAAATAAGTAAGTCTCAAATTACTCCAGAAACGCCAACTCAATACAGAAGTTAGAAGGGCTTTGTAAACCAAAAATTCCAATATAGTAAATGCTAATGATAATCAGGATGGTAAAATGGTTGAGTAGGCAATTCCAAGCTCTCATTCCCCCACTGAAACACTGAAAAACAAATAGAAATTGTCAGTATCAACTTTGGCAGGACTGTGGAAACCAAAGGTTTGCAGCAACTAACTGAATTTTCAACCAAGAAAAAGACAACTTGCAAACTAAGAAGGCTTTGTGACCTTTTTACTGGTGCTTGCCTCACCCCCATCCCAGCATGAGGGCAGTGTTGAAACAGCAGTAGCGCATGTCCTAGTGTGGACTCTGGTCCTGGGTTCGAGAAAAAGCAAACTTTATTTGCAAATTATTGTTTATGTCTATTCAACTTGTGTGAGGCTACCTGAAGGGCCAAATCAAGTGCTTGTCTCTGCTTGGACTGAGAATTCGGGCCAGAAAACCTGAATATATTGTTCGAAATAAGCTGCAAAGCATACAAATAACCCACAGATATCTGGGGTAAAAGATTAGGGTCCAGGCATACAATAGACCACCCAAACTTTGGAGGAAAAACTGAAAGAGGTTTTAAAGGAAATTAGGGCAATCAAAAATACCCAAGGATATTTACCACCAGTTTTCCTGGTGCTCAGTGATAAAGAATCCACCTGCCAATAGAGGAGGACACCAGTTCGATCTCCAGGTCAGAAAGACCCCTGGAGAAGGAAATGGCAACCTATGCTAGTATTCTTGCCTAGGAAATCCCAGGGACAGAGGAGCCTGGTGAGCTACGGTCCACTGGGTCACAAAGTCAGACATGACTGAGCGACTAAACAATATAAGGACTACTCACAGGAATTTAGAAAGTCACACACGTGCACAAGGAAAGACACATGCTCAGAAAATACTCGAGAAGACCCTAAATTTTCATCTCAGTCTGATTGCCAAACTCAAGGTGAGCCTGGATAAGTGTTGGAATGTCCTAGTTTAGAGCCCATCAACAAAGACTGGGAGAGGTATTTGGTGTGATTTTTTGGTCTTTTTTTTTTTTCCTGTGGTGGAAGGGATCATTTTTAAAATTTTATTTTATTTCTTAGCCATCAAAGAATCTCTGAAGGAACGGAGACTTCAAGTACCACAGATGACAAGCTATATAGTCTTTGCAAAAATCGTTCAGGAAAGTCACTAAACAATAGACTGCTACAGCCTTCAATAGTCAAAAAATAAGAAGCAGCACATCTTAGAGAAAGCTGGTTTCTGGATTATCCCATTACAATATTCAAATACTCAGTTTTCAACAAACAAGGCACACAAAAGAAACAGGAACGTATAGCCCATCCCTTTAGAATAAAATAGCTGGACCAAAACCAGCCTTGACATTGGACTCTCTAGCCTAAGACTTTAAAACAATCTTAAATAAACTCAAATCACTAAAGTAAAACATGGCCAAAGAACTAAAGTAAGTCAAGAAAACAACATATGAACAAAATGAGAATATCAATAAAGGAAACAATTATAAAAAGGAAACAAAAGTATTCTAGAACACACCGTATGACCAGGAGTGTATCTTTAAGAAATGGCTGGCTAGGACGAATGCTGCAATCCATAGTGACCAGGATGAGGGTCACCAGCCACCTCTGGAAGGCCTGCCCTTCACGCCCCATCCAGCCTTCCTCCAGATTTTGAACTGATCCTCAGCTCTGACTCTGGAAAATAAGACTGTTCCATGCCTTCATTGGGCCCCGCTCTCAAGTTTTTTGAAGTTAGAAGTAAGCACAATCTGGGACCCAGAAATGGCACCAGCAAGCCCCCAAAGCCCGTGGTCGTCAGTGCCCAGACTTGAAGAATTTTAGAGGAGAAGACCTGATGACTAGCCCATCAGTGCAGGAGAACAGCTTTGAGTCAATATGGATCACAGATACAACCTTAGATATATTTCACTGGCTTGATGAAACCCCTAAAAGGTGAATTCTCTTTTATGAAGAAAGAACCGTGGGACACTGAAAAAGGTCCCTAGTGTGACCAGGAATGTAAGACAGTGTGCCACGTCATCAGAGCTCTCAGTCCAGGGGGTTTTCTGGTGCTTCCTAAATTGGTCTGCTGAGAATTCCTTCAGTCTCCCCAACTAAATAAAAGGGGATCATAATGCATCAGGATCGTGAGAATTAACAAAAGGCATCATTTGATGATTTGACTTCTGAGAAGAGTCAAATAGAAATAGCATTAGTAACACTGGGTTGAGAAAAGATGTAATAAACCACAAAGTCCTAGTCAGAACGTGGGAATGAAGTTGTGCCTCTTTTTCCCTACTGTCTGGTATTATATTCCCATAAGAAGGTTAATTGTATTAATAGCAGTTACAACCACAGGGGAACACTGAACTGAATGGTGGGTGCTCTGATAACTTCGGTGTGAAAGAAAGGGCCACAGCCTCTAGAGGAGTCACCAGCCATTCATGAGTGATGCAGCTGTCTTATCTCTCAGGACACATCAACCATCAAGATAATCTGAGGGTTGCCGCTGTTTGCAGCTGAGTGCCTGTGAAGTTGACAAATAGCTTGTGTGTGCGCTGCCTGTGTGACTGAAAAAAGACAAGACAGTAAAGTCACAGGGCCAAGAGTGACCTTTCCCAAGAGACCCATTATGATACAGGGCCATTATCAGCCCAATGATTCCCACACATACAATAAAATTCACTGTTTTATTAACACAGTGGATTTTATTAAATCCTAACAGAGTGGCAAGGAGAGTAGATTTCCTTTTGTTTTCCTCCTGTATCTGTCATCCTCTCTGCAAAAACAACTGTTCCTGCTATTGTGACAGTAAGGCCATTAATACTAATCTTACATTTTTTGGAAATGGAAGAAGTTGCTATACTAATGCAGAATAGGTAGAAGCCTCTCTGGAAATAGCACTTGGAAAGAAAAAATTTTTACCTTTTTTGCTGAGGATGATATAATAGTATTGATAGTTAAAATTTGTAGAGCATTTTACAATTTTTGAAACACTTGTCTTAAACATTCCTTCATCTGAGCTTCAAAATATTTCTCTTGTGTAACCTGTGCCAAGTTCCCTAACTCTCATGAGTTTTGTTTCTGTGAAAAGGGGATAATACCATTTACAGCACAGAATTGTTGTGAGGATAAAAAAGAGTGCATGTAAAGTGTTTAGCCCAATGCCTGCAGTGAAGCACCACTGAATTCTAGTTCTCAGCACTTTGCCACACTAGCCTTCACCATGAGATCACTGAGCTCAGAACCCAGGTCTTCAGACTGCCCTGTTGTGCAAAGGAAAGCAAGAGAGAAAGAGGAAGAGTCTAGTTTACACATGTCATGCACACATGCTTGATCTCATTTCCACGTTTCATTGGATCCAACTGGTCAAACAGTAATTAAGATTGACACAATATAAAGAAAAGTTCATCTAAGTTCATCTCTCTTTACGCCCCCAACCTTCCCATAGCTTGTAAGTTTCCTTTATTCCAGTTTGATGTCTGCAACATTAAACTGTGATGCCGGAGAAGACTCTTGAGAGTCCCTTGGACTGCAAGGAGATGAAACTAGTCAATCCTACAAGAAATCAGTCCTGAATATTCATTGGAAGGACTGAGGCTAAAGCTGAAGCTCCAATACTTTGGCCACCTGATACAAAGAACTAACTCATTTGAAAAGACCCTGATGCTGGGAAAGCTTGAAGGCAGGAGGAGAAGGGGTTGACAGAGGATGAGATGGTTGGATGGCATCACAGATGCCATGGACATGAGTTTGAGTAAGCTCCAGGAGTTGGTGATGGACAGGGAAGCCTGGCGTGCTGCAGTCCATGGGGTTGCAAAGAGTTGGACATGACTGAGCAACTGAATTGAACTGAACATCAAATGAAATGAAAAGCAGTTCCACATTAGACTCTCAACTGGAGAGAGATTACCTTTAAAGCATTCACATAAAGGAACTATGAGATAGCCAACTCTATAACTGAAATGAGAAAAAAGTCAGTCAAACAAAAATTATTATTATTGAGTTTTATTCTTAACACCAGCATAGTACCTATCTATGCAAAGTACCAAACCTTCATTTGTTGATATCTAAGATTAAAATCAATAAAATTGTCTATAATCTATGCTTCTCAGGTTTGCCTCTCTGTAGTAGATCAAACAAGAATAATTAGGTTTCTGCCTGACTAGCAGGGGGATAAAGCTGTTTCATTTTGGATCAAAATCTTCCTGGTGGATAGATTACACTTTCTTCCTTTACCATCACCATGGAGCAATTGCTTCTGTGCTTTATTTGGTTCAAAGTATCAAAATGTCATTTTACAATTCTCAGTAGAAAGATGTGACCAAAGTTTGATTCTTATTCTAGATTTAAGGCTTTTCACTTTCTTCCAAAGTTTTCTCTTGGATGGTATATTTTATACATGATAATATCAATCTTCCTACTTGTTAATGGCAGTTTTCCTTAGTTTAATAAACACAGTGATAAGAATGGGAACTACACCTGCACTTCAAAAATTTAGAAAATGTTTTCACACTCCTCATCTCATCTGATCCTTATAGATGTTAGGAAGTAGATAGTGTAGATGTTAATTTTACAAAGAGGATGCTTAGGAGATTCAGAGAGGCTAAGTAATTTGCCTAAGATTTCCAAGCCATTACTGGATTACATCACGTCATTTCATGGTAATACGGCTCTTCAACAGAGCACAGCAAGACATCCTGTGTTACCTGGTCATGAAATTATAGCAACACACAAAGAAGAGCTTAAGTGTGCCACCTACATATGAGTTATGTAGGTGAGCAAAAGATGGCACTGATTATTACCTTGCATGTGTATTTATGCAATTTGTATATTAAATAGTATATGCTATGAACAATCTTGAGATTTTTTTTAGTGATGGCGGCAATTAAATTTTTAATAAAAAATAGCTTTTTTTCTGATTCTAAAAATGATATTTCTCTCCTTCTAATAAAACAGAAAAAAACATAGGACAAAGTATAATATACCTGAAGTTCCAGAACCTAAATCTTTGCTCCTTTTAGAATCTCTCAAAGGGTATATGTAGGCATGCATGCTCACGCACACACACATACACACACAGAGAGCTTTATACAGCTTTATATAAACAGCACTATGTAAAAAGCTACCTGGCATATTTTTTACTCAACATCTTAAATATTTTTTCATGTCAATATGAGATCTACTTAACCATTTTTAGCTATTGAGAGTACACAATGTAGAGATGTACCCTTTCTTTCATTTTTAAGCCATTTCCATTCTGCAATTTGCTATTACAAACTACAGTGTGATGACCATTTAGGATACATTCCTGAAAGTATTACTAAATCAGAGGGTGTTCTAATTTAAGAATATGATATATATTGCCCTCTTGCCCTCTGGAAATGTTTCAGTTTGTACCCACTTTGACAGTGACTGAGGGGAAATTTCCCCATACTCTTTCACTGATGTCAGATTTTGCCAAACAAGTTTTACCTTTTCCCATCTGAATAATGAAAAATACCTTATCATTGTCATTTTCATGATTTTGATAATTAGTGATGTCAAGCAAATTTTGTATGTCTTTGCCCTATTTAATTTTTTTGTTTTGACTTACTTCTATGGCTTTCGTAATGTTTTATAGGTATATCCATTTTTTAAAATATACAGAAATATTTTATAATTACAAAAACAACCCTTTTATATGTTTCAGATATTATATCTTCCTTCTTTATTTTAATAATCTAGAATTTATGTTACTACATTTTTTTTAGCAATCTGGAATCAACTTATTTTTGCAGAGTTGCTAACTTAGAAAATGTTGCCCTAAGACCATTTGTTAAAAATGACCTTTTTATCATATACCAAATTCTCATATATTTCTATATCTTATTTATTTACTTATTTAAGGCATGCCATGGCTTGTGGGATCTAGTTCTCCAAACAGGGATTGACCCTAGGCGCTCAGCAAGGAAGTCCTAACCATTGAACTACCAGGGAATTTCTTTCCTGTATCTAATTCAGAGTTTTTTCCTTCTGAACCATTGATCCTTCTATACTTTCTGTATCAATAGCAAACTACTATAATTTTTACGGTAGGTATATTATTTACTATTTTGTAGTCACACACCTGTATGCAGGTCAAAAAACAACAGTCAAAACCAGACATGGAACAACAGACTGGTTCAAAGTTGGGAAAGGAGTATGTCAAGGCTGTATATTGCCACTCTGCTTATTTAATGTATATGCAGAGTACATCATGCAAAATGCCAGCTGGATGAAGCACAAGCTGGAATCAAGATTGCTGGGAGAAATATCAATAACCTCAGATATGCAGATGACACCACCCTTATGGCAGAAAGCGAAGAGAAACTAGAGAGCTTCTTAATGAAAGTGAAAGAGGAGAGTGAAACAGCTGGCTTAAAACTCAACATTCAAAAAACTAAGATCATGGCATCTGGTGTCATCACTTCATGGCAAACAGAAGGGGAAAAAGTGAAAGCAGTGACAGATTTTATTCTTGGGCTCCAAAATCACTGCAGATGACAACTGCAGCCATGAAATTAAAAGACACTTGCTCCTTAGAAGGAAAACTACGACAAACCTAGACAAAATATTAAAAAGCAGAGACACCACTTTGTCAATAAAGGTCCATTTAGTCGAAGCTATCGTTTTTCCAGTAGTCATGTACAGATATGACAGCTGGACCATAAAGAAGGCTGAGTGCTGAAGAATTGATGCTTTTGAATTGTGCTAGAGAAGACTCTTGAGAGTCCCTTGGACTGCCAGGATATCAAACCCATCAATCTTAAAGGAAATCAACCCTGAACATTCATTGGAAGGATTGATACTGAAGCTAAAGCTCCAATATTTTGGCCACCTGATGCAAAGAGCTGACTCACTGGAAAAGACCCTGGAAAAAGATGCTGGGAAAAATGAAGGCAAGAGGAGAAGGGGACGGCAGAGGATGAGACGGTTGGATAGGATCATCACCTCAACAGACATGACTTTGAGCAAACTCCAGGAGATAGTGAAGGACAGAGAAGCCTGGCGTGCTACAGTCCACGGGGTCACAAAGAGTCAGACATGACTTAGTGACTGAACAACAGTGACGACAGAAGTTATGTGATACCTTATCATTTGTCTTTTATATAAGCGTCCACTATGAAATTCATTTTGTCACCTCACATTGATTTCATTGCATTTCTGAATTGCTAGGGAGGATTAGTTTCTATAATATTGACTCTAGAAAACAAATACATATCAGGAGGGGGTGGTTACATAAAGTTCACTCATCTATGCTTACAGAATTATATATATATATATATATA
>SJYV01000585.1:263990-330400 GCA_006410875.1 Neotragus pygmaeus | reverse complement strand
AAAAAACTAAGATCATGGCATCTGGTGTCATCACTTCATGGCAAACAGAAGGGGAAAAAGTGAAAGCAGTGACAGATTTTATTCTTGGGCTCCAAAATCACTGCAGATGACAACTGCAGCCATGAAATTAAAAGACACTTGCTCCTTAGAAGGAAAACTACGACAAACCTAGACAAAATATTAAAAAGCAGAGACACCACTTTGTCAATAAAGGTCCATTTAGTCGAAGCTATCGTTTTTCCAGTAGTCATGTACAGATATGACAGCTGGACCATAAAGAAGGCTGAGTGCTGAAGAATTGATGCTTTTGAATTGTGCTAGAGAAGACTCTTGAGAGTCCCTTGGACTGCCAGGATATCAAACCCATCAATCTTAAAGGAAATCAACCCTGAACATTCATTGGAAGGATTGATACTGAAGCTAAAGCTCCAATATTTTGGCCACCTGATGCAAAGAGCTGACTCACTGGAAAAGACCCTGGAAAAAGATGCTGGGAAAAATGAAGGCAAGAGGAGAAGGGGACGGCAGAGGATGAGACGGTTGGATAGGATCATCACCTCAACAGACATGACTTTGAGCAAACTCCAGGAGATAGTGAAGGACAGAGAAGCCTGGCGTGCTACAGTCCACGGGGTCACAAAGAGTCAGACATGACTTAGTGACTGAACAACAGTGACGACAGAAGTTATGTGATACCTTATCATTTGTCTTTTATATAAGCGTCCACTATGAAATTCATTTTGTCACCTCACATTGATTTCATTGCATTTCTGAATTGCTAGGGAGGATTAGTTTCTATAATATTGACTCTAGAAAACAAATACATATCAGGAGGGGGTGGTTACATAAAGTTCACTCATCTATGCTTACAGAATTATATATATATATATATATATGCAGCTGTAGTAGTTGTATGGAAGAATCAGTAAGAGATAATTTAGTTTTTTAAAATAGGTTTCAGGAATTCTATTTCTCATAAGATAGAATAGTCATACTTATCCCTATTCCTTCCTCTAAGTGCAAGTGAGAACACTGAGCATTATATTTAAACAAACATAAGATTCAGAAAGAAGACAAACTGGCTAAAACCTTGACATACATGGTATGTATCCCCTGGATTTTCTCTTGCCTCATATATCCCAGACGTGGAGCTCAAGAAGCTGGCAAGCTGGAAATGCCAACAAGCGCAGACAAAAATAAAGACCCGGCAAAAGTCTTCACTATAGTCAGAGAACCAGAAACACAGCAGACACAGAAATCTTTTAGACAATAATTGCTCTACTCCAGCCAAACACTACAGAAAAAATTGTGATCCCGTCTCCACTGATGCCAACAAGGTCTAATAAGAAGCCTAGACTCCAATCTCAATAAGCAGTAACAAAGTGCCCCAATAGCCTCTCCAGGATGATGTCAGAGGAGGCAGAGTGGAGGGTCGGAACTTTCACCACTGCCCAGCAGTAAAGAGGCTACCTTCACCACAGCATCAGTGGAGATGATGCAGGGAGCCAGAACTCCCACACCTACCCAGGGGCAGCAAGCAACACCCTGGGAGGTGCAATGGAGACTGAGTGGAAACTGGGCTTACACACTCACCCAGCTGTAATGAGGCAATACTTCCATGCTGGAGCAGCATCAGAGACAGTCAGCTAACAGAAGGTTAAACATGATCCAGAGTCTCAGAATACAGTACAAAAATGTCCAGATTTCAACCACTTGTCAAATAAAAAACCATGAATAGCTAAAAGCAAATACAAGTAAAAGATAATTGATGTCAATACTGATGTGATAGAGATATTAGAATTACTCATGGGGATTTTAAAGCAATCATGATAAAAATGCTTCAGTGAACAACTACAACCATGCTTGAAACAAATGAAAAAAGAGAAAGCCTGTTATTTGTATGACTGGTTTTTGTTGGTAGACAAAAAGGCAATTGATTTTAATAAATTTATTTTTCAACTACTCTAAATTACTAAAAACTCTCTTATTTCTAGTAGTTTTTAAGCTGATTTACTTGGTATTCCATGTATAATCATATCATCTGTAAGTGTATTTTCTCCTCCTTTTCAATATTTTTCATACTTTTTTCTTGTTTCATTGCATCACCTCCAACCCATAGTTTTACCAATAGCAGTTCTTATTCACAACATTAATAGGCATCCTTTTCGTGTTTTATTCTTAATCAATTCTTGATTTATTCACTCATTTGTTCTGCTTATTAACTGCCTACCACTGTGCTAAGGCATTGTACAAGGCATCATGCTAAACTCTAGAGATCTGATGACAAGCAAAACCACACATAGCCCCTTCTGTCACTGAGTCTTTTGTCTAGTGGGAAAGATCAACATTGTCAAGCAATCATACTTGCCAATGTCTAATTACAAATTAGATAACTGCTAAAAGCAACTTGATTCTATGAGAACATGAGGTAGCAGAACATGAAGGAATAAGAATGTTCTAATATAAATAATCAGAGAATAAGTCTACAATCTTTTCTTCTAAAAGCATATAGAGGAATTGAGTCTCAGATAAATATTTTACCCAAATTCTTATGACTAGGAAGTGGTTCAAATACCACTTGTTCCATGATTTTGAGTAGGGTATATTTTAAATCAACTCATGAAAGTTATTGTTTATAGAGTGTTTAACTCTGTGCTACTGTACATCTTATCAAGCCTCCCAACAGTCATTTCACGCAGGTATTACTGTTCCTATTTCACACTCAGGAGCAATTTAGGCAGGCAAGCTAAGTTTTAGGGCATGGTTGGACAAAGCTTTAGGGCATGGATGATTATCAGGTGATATCCTGATTGCTACTGATTGATGGCTCCTACCATACAACAGGAAATCTGGAAAACTAGGTATTGACGCATATTTTTTTTAATTCAGTAGACTGTATACTCCTTGAATGTAGAAATTATGTCCTAGTTATATTTATAGTCCCAGAGTCAAGCAAAGGACCAATCATACAGGAAATATTCAATAACTGATTTCTTTTATTGCTAGGATTTCTCTGTTAAATTTCTGGATAGTCCTCATGTCTGCCTTTTGCTCCAAACAAGACCTAAGGCTGAGACACGTGCAGGCTCTTCTGGTTTGCTGGTTTTCCACCCTCTACTCCAAGTCAAGTTAGCCTCATCCAGCATCAAAGTTACTGATTTTCACAGCAAGCACCACCTTAACAGAACAACAGCCCCCCAAAATCATGGTATAATATGGAGAGAGCCCTAGGCAAGGACACCCCTTCTCTCACTGAAGACGCCCACTCTTCACCGATTTATAAAAGTGAAAGTGAAGTCGCTGACTCTTCGCGACCCCATGGTATGTAGCCTGCCAGGTTCCTCCATCCATAGGATTTTCCAGGCAAAAATACTGGTGTGGGCTGCCATTTCCTTCTCCACACCAATATCTAAAGGATATACAATTTTCAATTCATTGTTTGCCTGAGGCCTGTAGATTCCCTGAGCCCTGAAATGACTGATTTTTGAAATTTCTGTACAAGTTCATAGTTACTTTGGGAGAGAATTTGTCAACCTATTCACTTTTCCATAGCCAGAGATCCATCTTAATATCGTTTTATGCCTTTCTGAACTTAATTTTATAACTGCCTTCTGAACTTTCCTGCCTTTGTTAAGGAGACAGTAATATTTTCCCAATCTCATATCCTTCTTTGATTCATTCAGTTAGCTGTAGACACTGTTTCTATTTTATTCTGTCATTTTCGTAATATGACTTCCCAATCTTCCAGGGTAAACATAATGTACAAACTACTATCATTTTAAATAAAATTTGAATGGAAGGTATATAACTTCCATTGTGTTGCATATAACTTATCAGTGTTGCATATAACTTATCAGTGAAGAGAGGAAGAGATGCGGGGGAAGAAATTTCTACTCAGGAGTAAAGGAGATTTTTCATATGTTCATGTAGCAAGTAACTAAGCATCCCCTTATATGCAGCAGTGATATTCAAGGTCCTCTAAGAAGAAAAGGAAGGAGAGAGTAGACTAACATTTGTTAAAGGTCTACTTTGTGTCAGGTTCTAGGCTAGGCCCTTCACATGCAATATCTCATTTGATTATTTTAATGCCCCGAGGTGCTAAGTTCTGCTATTTGCATTTTACAGAGGAATAAGCTGATCTCATAGAAATCAGGTCAATTGCCCAAGGACAGCCCGTTAGTAACTATTAGAGCTCAGATTTAAAAGCACTCTGACTCCAGAGTGACACATTGATTTTCAAGGGATATTGTGAGTGGTTTTTCTACACATTAGGTAGGAAGAACATTGAAACTGGAAACAATAGTGTGGGGATTGTGGGGTTTTCTCAACAAATCTCACTGGACTCTGAGAAGACAGACAAGAGTCACCTACATCTCAATGAAAATGAGTGCAACTATTTTCAACATTTTTTTGGTGACCCTACTTTCCCCAAAATGTTTGGGGGAAAGGAATGTAGTCTGTTAGCATTGCTATTGCTTCCTGTTTGGCTCTATAAAGTTACTAGCAGTTTAAAAGAAAAATTAAAAAAAGAACAAAGGAAAAAATTTGTACTAAACAATATTTTTAAAAACTTAAAAGTAAAAAGGAATTTGTATATTGACTTTGAAAACAGTTTGGTGGGGGAAATTTTTGAAAACTTTATCCTGCTTCTTGGCACTCTTGAAAAAGGAATTCTGGGATTGCAGGTGGTGGAATTTAGAAACTAGATCGCATCAGTGCACAATGTGAGAGAAAGGGTAAACAGCCGACCCAGGACGTAGGAAGTGGTCCCTAAAATTTAACTGGCCAGATGCCCTGATTCATCTTACTGGTCCTGATGCACTTACAATCTCTGGGAGGCAAAACACCACACATCAAACAGCAAACACACACACAGAAAGCTACTTAGAGTGTGAAGGAAATGCAGAGGTGTGCATCTTAAGCCTTTAAAAATAACAGTGACTTGAAGGAAATAAAACACGATTATTACTAATGTACTCGATATACAACATTATTCTAGGAGGTGATATTACGGTAACTTTTTTCTTTCTGCTTGTATGTATTTTGTACATTTTCTATAACAAATATGGAACACATATTACATTTACAATGAAAAATTATTTTAAAACATGTAAAGAAGACATACAAGAAAAATTCCTGGCAAATACTGTATAACAGAAATTTTTCCGTGGAAGAAGGGAGAAGACCAGCCTGAATGAAATCAAATGGCAATAGAGTTGAGAAGTATATATAATAGAAAATAGTGACAAATTAGATTCTTTAACAGAGAGTATCTTAACAATGCTATATAGGAAAGACAGACCCTTCTCATAGACATTAGAATAGAGAAGAAAAAAACAAAAGGACTAAACAACAAGCACTTACTGTAAGCACAGGGAACTATTTTTAATATCTTGTAATAACCTATAATGGAAAAGAATCTGAAAAAGAATGTGTGTGTGAATCATTTTGCTGTATACTGAAACACTGTAAATCAACTATGCTTCAATACAAAAAATAAAGTAATAATAATTTTAAAAGCACACTTGGTCAGCATTTGCCCAAAAAAAGAAAAAGGACTAACCACAGAATTGAACATACTGCTGCTGCTAAGTCACTTCAGTCATGTCCGACTCTGTGTGACCCCCCACAGACGGCAGCCCACCAGGCTCCCCCATCCCTGGGATTCTCCAGGCAAGAACACTGGAGTGGGTTGCCATTTCCTTCTCCAATGTATGAAAGTGAAAAGTGAAAGGGAAGTCGCTCAGTCGTATCCGACCCTTAGTGACCCCATGGACTGCAGCCCACCAGGCTCCTCCATCCATGGGATTTTCCAGGCAAGAGTACTGAAGTGGGGTGCCATTGCCTTCTCCGAATTGAACATAATAATGTGTATATAACATAAGAGAGACAAAGGAAGAGAAGGATAGCTTGAGAATTGAAAAACAATAAGGAAAAAAGAAAGAGAATAAGACGTGACACAGAGAAAGAACCATCACGGTTTGATGCTTGATTGAATATAGGAGACTACACAAAAGGATAAGTCACAGACAGCAAGGACTATACCCCTAGGCATCCAGGAGAGTGGTGAGGCTTATAAGGCTCTCAGGATGTATAGAAATAGAAAAAATAAATGGAAAAAAATTCCATTTTTGACAAATAAATATTATACTTTGGTGCCGACATAATCTATAAGTAGCGATACTATATGAACTGCTAGTTATATAAAGATATAGAGCTGTAAGGCACAAAAACTGGTGTTTGAAGCTATGAGAGTACATAATCTTTTCTAGAAATATCTGCCCTGTGAGGAAAAAAGTCTGAGTCTTAAAGAACCACAGATGCAGATCAGGTAGTGAAAGAGCTAAAGAGAAACCACTGACAAACATAAGGATTCAAATGAGGGCCCTTCGTTTTTGACTTTAAGAATAGGACAGAAACATGGCGTTTGAATGTTGTGTCTGTCTCTTATACACATCTAGATGTGNAAGAGCTAAAGAGAAACCACTGACAAACATAAGGATTCAAATGAGGGTCCTTCGTTTTTGACTTTAAGAATAGGACAGAAACATGGCGTTTGAATGTTGTGTAGAATTTTTTGTTTGTTTATTTTGCTCTGAAATTTAAGTATGCAAAATAAAGAAGATGCAGGGGTTTTGCACACACACAAAAAGAATAGGATAGTCAATGAGGGTGAAAGCACAAAAAAAGCTCAAGATTTTAGGCCTATAACACAAAAACCTGTACAGGAAGCTTGCAGAAGCTTTATTTACAATAGCCAGACACTGGAAACAACCCATATGTCCTTCAGTGTAGGTTGAACACCAATGGTATGTTCATAACATGGAATAAAAAGGAATGATTGCTGAGCTGGGCAACAATCTGGATGGATCACAGAGAATTACACTGAGTGACTAAACCAATCTCAAAGAGTTACGTACTTATAATATTTCATTTATATCAAAATGGTAAAATTATAGAGCTTAGGAACATAATAGTTACTGGGATGTGGAAAGACAAGGAGGTAGGCGTAACTATAAAAGGGTAACATAAAGGGTCTTCGTGCTGATGAATAGTTCTGTGGCTTGATTGTGGTCCTGGTAACACAAACCTATACGTGTGATAGCATCACACAGAAACTATAGAGACAGAAACACACATAAACAGCTGCCTTTAAAATGGTGAAATCTCAATTTCCTTTTCCAAGATGACATAAGATTTAATTCCATAAAATGTTACGACAGGAGGAACACCGGATAAAAGCTACATGGGGAATCTCTCTACTACTTTTTGCCTCTTCCTGTGAATCTACACTTATTTTGAAATAAAGTGGAAAAAAAAAAAACTGTGCCAGGAAAATAGATGATTAGATTTAGCCAGGAGCAGTCAATTTTTTTCCAGCTTTATTGAGGTATAACAAATTAAATTTTGAGATCTTCAAAATATACAATGTGATGATTTGATATACATATACCTTGTGAAAGAATTCCCACAATTAAGCTAATTGACACATCCATCACCTCACAAATTTATCTTTTTTGTTGTTGTTGTTCTTTTTTTCTTTTTTACTGAGAACACTTGAGCTCTATTCTCTTAGCAAATTTCAGTTATACATTAGTGATATCAACTATGCTCACCATGCTATAAATTAGATCCCCAGACATTATTCATCTGGTAACTGTTTCTACCCTATTACCAACTCTATCAATATTTCTCCCAACTCTCAGCAAACACTTTTCTGTTTCTATGAGTTTGACTTTAAAGAAAATATGATTCCATATATAGTTGATATCATGCAATAATTGGCTTATCTTACTTAGCATATTGCCATGGATGAAATCTGTAACATTTCATCCATGTTGTTACAAATGACAAAGTTTCCTTCTTTTCTAAGTTGAATGAATTTCCCTTGCATCTATACCACATTTGCTTTATTCATTCATCTGTTGATGGACACTCATTCATGTCCATACCTTGGCTCCTGTGAGGAACACTCCTATGAACATGGAAGTACAGGTATCTCTTCAGGATAATGATTGTGTTTCTTTTGGATCTATAACCAGAAGTTACAGATGATGATTTGGTAGTTCTGTTTTTAATTTCTTGAGGAACTTCCATACATCATACTTTTTTCTATAGTGGCTACACCAATTCACACTCCCACCAACATTGCACAGGGTTCTCTTTTCTGTACATCCTCACTTACACTTATCTCCTGCTTTATTGATATGGGTCATCCAACAAGTATAAGGTGATATTTCATTGTGGTTTTGATTTGCACTTCCCTGATAATTAGAGATGTGAAAATGCTTTTAATGTACCTATTGGTGATTTGTATGTCTTCTTGGGAAAAATGTCTATTCAGGTCCTTTGCCTTGTATCTGCAGATGTTACTGTCTAAAATCTAACCCATCTCTCTTGAACCCTACCTTCCCATGAACTCCTTGAAGAAAGAAAATGTGTACATATGAAAATATGTGTGTTTATATGTATATATATGTGTGTGCGTGCCTGCTACATGTGGTTGTTGTTTAGTCGCTAAGCTGGGTCCAACTCTTTTGTGAGCCCATGGTCTCTAGCCCACCAGGATCCTCTGTCCATGAGACTTCCTAGGCAAGAATTCTGCAGTATGTTGCCATTTCTTTCTCCAGGGGATCTTCTCGACCCAGAGATTGAACCCACGTCTCCTCATTGGCAGGCAGATTCTTTATCACGGAACCACCAGGGAAGCCCCTATATATAAGTAAATAAAATCTCCAAATCTTGAAATCTCCTTCTCCAACTCTAATCATGACCAATTAACTCTTTTAGTACTCTTCAAGAATGGTTTGCTTCCAATTTCAAGACAGAAAGGTTTCCTTTGCCTTTTGAAAACAGCCAATAACACTTTTATTATTTGTATTACATGTATTTATGAATAAATACACTTTTATTACTAATGTGGGGGAAAATCTTGGTCATCTGTTTTGTTTCCATATAAATCAGGACTGGTGTTTTAGAATAAAAATAGAATCTTAAGACTTTAGAACTGGAAGAGACCTTAAAAGATTCTCTATCCAACCCCCTTATTTTACAGAGAAAGAAACTGAAGCACAAAGAAACGAAAGTAACTTTTCAAGTTCATGAAAACAATAAAATTAGACAACAACAAGCCTGTCTAATAATTTCAGCATTGTTGTTAGAAGCTGGAATCTGGTCTCTGACCTTTTGCCAAAAAAATGCCAACTACACTACTAACTACTATTTTCACTATGAATGAAACTATGCAGCAATGAATACTTTCACCTGACTCTGTATATGTGCAAGGGTATCTTGGGGCCTAGCTCTAGAAGAATGCTATCAGTTCAGTCAGTTCAGTTCAGTCGCTCAGTCGTGTCCTACTCTTTGCGACCCCATGAACTGCAGCATGCCAGGCCTCCCTGTTCATCACCAACTCCCGGAGTTCACTCAGACTCACATCCATCGAGTCCGTGATGCCATCCAGTCATCTCATCCTCTGTCGTCCCCTTCTATAAACATTGACAGATTGAAACTGAACTATTAGATATTGACAAATTGCTATCTAAAGTGGTTGTCTGATTTTTCATTCCCAACCGGATTTGAGTCCCTATTTGGACTTGTCAAACATTTCACTTTTGGTCAATCTGATGGGTATGAATGAAATCTTATGTTTCAAGTTAAATTTCCCTGATTACTAGGCATATTGAACATCTATTCATATGTTCACTGTCAACATTGAATTTATTCTTCTTTCAATTGTCTATTTGTATTCTTAACCAATTTCTATCAAACCTGATCAGAGGTAGTTCTATGTATAGTCTGCATTTACTAAATTTTTTTTTTTTTTTGCTGTTTTTACACATTGTAAATATCTCTTAGTAAGGCCTTGTCTTACTCATTTCCAGCAATCAGAAGAGTACCTGGAAAGACCCATAATATAGAAAAACATGCAGAAAGTTCTTAAAGGTAAAAAGAAAGAGAAGGAAGGAGGAAAAGAGTAACTCTATACTTGTTCTGACCAAAGTTTAGGCATTTGAAGAAAGTTCCAGAACAGATAAGACTAACCACTGAACCATTTTAGTTCAAAATATCTGATTAATTGGTGTATTAAAATGTTTTAAGTTGTAAGTTCAGGGCATTCTATTTTGTTGCTGGTGGGAGTGACAATGGTAGCTTTTTATTTTATATGCTGTTTTTTGGTCCAGCTGGGCAACTAATTTTTAAACAAAAGTGATTTTGCGGGGGGCCCACTTTTTGGCAAGTCACTCCAGTTGAAAAAGACTGAAACGTAAATACTAGCCTATGATCTCTTAAGATTGTTTCATTGCTGCTTTTTCTTCCGCTGGCCCTGCCTTTTATTCTATAGAAGGCACCATTACATAAAAGATACACATAGTCCACATTTGCTTGGCTCAGGCATAGGAATTATTCGAGGCTATTTCTGTACCGGCAGTGTTCTCCTAGACCTTCTCTATAGATGCCAATTAGAAGATTAGCGTCTTTTCTCTCTCCCTCTTTGCTATTAAATAGTCACACAAAAGCTGAGCTGACAAATTACTCTCTCCATGGTGCTCGACAAAGACAGACAATAGATCATCATCATTTACTATACTCAAATCCTATTAATCACAGATTAATGAGAACATGTCTAGTGGGGAAGAAATTACCAGGATGTGGGCCCGTTGGCTTGTTACTCATGTAACATCTGCTTGGCCTTTACCTTTAGTGTCGTGTCATCTTTTATCACATTGAAACAATGTTTGCTCCAGAAACATAATTAAGATAATGGAGCAGATTCAGAGCCCTTCCCTTAATAATTAAAGAACTGGGGTTATATTTCGTAGTCCGATGGCTTTTAAAAAACTAATTTTCCTCTGTTCTTGATTATTTCCTTTTTCTTTTGCTCATAATGATCTATCAGGTCTTGTTTTTTTTATCCTCTCTCTGTAAACTATGTGATTAACATTCATACCCAAAACTAGGACAAAGCCAGAGTTTGAGTGCCTTTTTCTATTGAGATAAAATTCACATAACATAAAATTCATCATTGTAATCGTGTTAAAGCATATAATCCAGAGAAGCTCCTTTTTATAATTTGAAATATTCTAAATTTTAACTAATACTTAGATGACTCTATAAAGCTTGTGAAGAGCATCAAATACTATATCTGCTTTCCTGAACCTCCCTCTGCAGTATGTTGTTTTAATTTTTAAGTCAAATACTCTTATTATTTTTATTTATTAATTTTTGGGCTGCACTATGCAGCATGTGTGATCTTAGTTCCCCAACCATGAACCCAAGCTCCCTGCATTGGAAGCACAGAATCTTGACCACTGGCTTACCAGAGGAGCCCCTACTTTTATTTTTTAAATGCTTGGTTTCACCAATGCTTTAGTCTTTTATTCTAAAGCCAGTTTTCTGCTTTAACGCATAAAAGTTCAAATATTTAATATCTTTGGAGGCCTCCTACTATCCTCGTTTCAACAAGCGGTAGAACTGGGGTAACAAATTTTTTTTTTTTAGGGCAATGGCATCTGCAATCAGCTGATAAAGAGGACAGAACAATCATAATTTATGATTACAAAATTGAAGAAAGTAATTGCTCATGTTATTAAAAGCTAGACTATGTACTTGTCACTCTTGAAGGCTGTGGTGATCAGTGCTTGGGACTGGGTAAGCTGTGATCTAAGGCTTTATGATTAAGCTGTGATTCAGCACCACAGGGATAAAAACAGCTCCACGACCAAGAGCTGGCAAGCACCAGTTGAGGGAGGGGGAAGGAGGATTGCAAAGAGCTTCTTAATTAAATTTTAATTATTGCTAATTAGAACTACTGTTTTTTATATCCCCAACAAGGAAGACAAGAGCTGATCTTGCCTTTTTATTATTCTGCTAATTAGTTTCCCAAGGAGAGGTTTGAAAGGGCAGACTCTGCTTTGACAGTATCCAAGTTGTCAGCTGAACTCAGAACTGCAGATGGATCTTGTCCTCAAACTTGAGGTTTAAAATTTCTAGGTAGCTCTTTTTCTGAATCTTGGATTTTATTCTGGATACCTCAGGAAGTGAGCTAACCCCATCCGCTACGTGAAGAAATTCATGAATTAGTTTTCCTTTTGCTTATCCTATCTACCTTATCTTCATACAAGCCCCAAGATTTCTGCTTAATTACTAACATATGTGTCTGACTCTTTGCGACCCCGTGGACTGTAGCTTGCCAGGCTCCTCTGTCTATGGAATTTTCCAGGCAAGAATACTGGAGTGGGTTGTCATTCCCTTTTCCAGGGGAATCTTCCTGATCCAGGGATCAAACCCAGGTCTCCTACATTGCAGGCAGATTCTTTACCATCTGAGCCACCAGGGAAGCCCTCTTAAAATAGACAGTGAATCCTCTACATACTATTAATGTGCTCATGTAAACTTTATGCTTTTTGTGAACTGTTAAATGTTAGAGATGATCTCTACTGGATTTGAAGAATAAGCAAAAGTACACATAAAAAGTGACTGCTAGTTTTCTGTAGCCATGGACTTGGTGCTCTGCAATAGGTAACAACAACAACGAAACCCAAGTCCCTGCCCTCAAGAGCTCCCAAGTTCTATTAAATACCATTTAAGATGAAACGCTCCAGGTAAACCACACTTGAGATTGCAAAAGAGAAACCGTAATTGCAAGCTTGATATAATCCCAGAAGGTTCCCAAGATCCATTAGCATTATAAACTCTCTGCAAAACATGAATCCTATTTTATAAGTGCATACATTTCACAAGTCTTCTCCCAAGATAATAAAGAGTTCTGAGTTAGTACAACTCCCTGTGTTAATTACAATAAAATCCATCAAATGAAATTACCTTTCTGGAATCAACAGCTTTTGGCCAAGCACACACACACATGCCTTGACAATCTTCTGTACAGTTGGAGTTACATCAACACATGTGTTTATTTCCTCACCTTTTACAGACACAAGAGCCTTGTGATATGTTAATTCACACCAAATTCCAATCCTTTCCCTTGTCTTTATCTTCCCAACTCAATGATGTGATGTGTCAACACCTTTCATATTGGGAAGAAAAAATGCTTAGACAAGATTTTGTTTAACTCACTTTAATTAAAATTACAGAAACTAGAATGCAGAGTAAATAAATTAAATCTGCCTTTCAATGCCATTCACCATCTGCCCTGTCAATATCCACTCTGATCTGAATTATTCTAAAAAGTCATCTGGGTCTTTCTTACTCTGATTAGTCAATTAGCCACATCTCACACTGGTTTGAAATGTGTTTTTTCAGGTCAGTGAGTTACCCTCACCATCTTACAGTAGTTGACATACCAATAAATAAAGACTTCTGGGGTTTCCCATTAGTACTCAAAGATCTGTTGCTTTATTTAGCTTATTCAATATTTGAAAGCTCTCCAATACTTCTATCTTTTTTCTTCAAAACTTGTAAACATTACATAATCCTGTTTTATTTTTCTTTATTGTATATTTTATGTTAGATCTGGAGCTGGTTATTATTAACCTCATTTTCACAGGTGAAGAAAGTCCAGTAGAATACTATCCAACTCCAGTTACACTCTTTTTGCAGCTTGCATATCATGCTCTTGTTTCTTTCCCAATCACCTCTGTTAATCAACAGGAGTTACTTTTTGTAAGAGATATTTGGACTATTCTAAATTTCTATGGGTAACCATGGGGAAAGACTCCAGATTGGGTGCCTTTGAAGAGAATGGAAGTGAAATAGGGAATGTAGGGGATAGATAATAAAACAGGAGAGAGACCTTATAATCGAATCACCACTGTGTGCCAAGAACTGAGGCGTCTGACTAATTCAATTCTGTGCACCTGAGCACTCACCAACCCCAACCCAAACAAAACCTGAGGCCCAGGTACACTCAAGGACAGCTTGATACATGTAGTCCCACAGGCTGGATCCAAGTTCATGACTTCTCAAAAGCTAGAATTTGCTGACCTTTTATTTTAAATTTTGCTGTAATGAGTTGTAAAATACATTACAAGATACAACATTGCACAACTAAATTAAAGCATATGTAGTGGGCATGATCAAAAATTCAGAAAACAAGAAATATCGTTTCATTTTATAGAAAAGCTTAATTTCTGACTCCAGCTCCCCAATCTCTTGAGCTAGCAGAAAAATTAAGATTAGTTCTTTTTAAAGCCTTTCCCTCATCTCTTCTGAGTTGTGTCAAGATGCTGATATATTGTGTGTTGGGGTGGGGCAAATGGGCATGGGACTGGCTCTAGCAACCAGTCACTTCTATGCACAGGTTACCACTGAGCCTTCCATGGTCTTATCTAAATGGCACCTTTAGTGATTCTCCTCTATTTCATCAACATAGTCAGGACTTAGTATCTAATCCCATATACCTAAAGCTCTGGAGAAGGCTCACTTTCCACCCCACTTTTCCAGTACCTTCTACCTCTACCTGAAAATCTCCTTCTCCGTTGTTCTTCCTCCACAAGCCCCTTAATTTTTCCAAGAGCTTAAGCTTTTGAAACTAAAGCCAAAAAAGTCTTGTGTAATACTCCTGCTTTCTGCCCTATAGAGACCCCGAGTAGGGTATTTACCTGAAACAGAGGAAATAAAAAAGAAAATTCATAGCTATAAAAACAAAAGTAATATTACAAAGTATTGTCCATACCTCATACTAGAAATGTTCCAAATAGATCACAGATAGGAGGGAGGGAAGGAGGAAGAGTTGGGAGGGGTGGGGGATGGGAGAAGAAAAGAGAGAGAGAAGAAAGAGCCAGTCAACTATAGAAGTACAAAAATAAAGGAGAATTCNTCCATACCTCATACTAGAAATGTTCCAAATAGATCACAGATAGGAGGGAGGGAAGGAGGAAGAGTTGGGAGGGGTGGGGGATGGGAGAAGAAAAGAGAGAGAGAAGAAAGAGCCAGTCAACTATAGAAGTATAAAAATAAAGGAGAATTCCTTTATAGAATAACTTTGGCTTAGAGAAGGATCTCTCTATGACTTGAAAGTCAGATGTCATTAAAGAAAATATAGATAAATTTAACTACCTAAAAACAGTTTTTAAATCCAGCATGGGAAAAATAAAAAACCAAACCTATATGTGATATCAAAAGACAAATTACAAATTGAAGGAAAATGTTTATAGTAATTCTTTCCACAGATAAAAGGCAAATTTCCTTTATCCATGAGGTCCTATAAACAAAAAGAGAAAACAGACTACTGATCTAATTCAATAGCAAAATGGGCTAAACATATGAATAGTTCACAGAAAAGGAAACAAGAATGTTTTTTGAACACAAGAGAAGATATCCAATCTCACTTATAATAAGAGATATGCAAATTAAAAGTATACTATTCCTCAGCTATTAAATTGGCAAAAATACAAATGTTTGAGAATGCACAGTGTTGGCAAAACTATGGAGAATCAGGCACTCTCACACATGGCTGATGGAAGTGTAGATTAACACAACTGCTATAGAGGGAATTTACCTATCCAAATGACCAATGTGTATGTCCTGTGATGTAGCGAATCCATTGCTGGAAACTTATTCTGTAGATATATTGCATAGGTTATCCACTGAAACATTGTAATAGCAAAAGACTGGAAAACAATCTACGTGTCTACTAATAGGAAATGAGCTAACTAAATTATGGTATATCTACATTTTGGAATATTTTGCAGATGTACAAAAACAATGAGACAACTCTGATTTTGATATGGGAAAATATCTCCAGGATACTTAAATATTTGAAGTATCGGACAGTGCTATCTTATGTGTAAGAAAAGGGGGGAATATGTATTCTACATATTTCTACTTGTATATGTAGAAATGTCTGGAAAGATTCAGAAGAAACTAACAACAGCAATTGGTGGTGGAGGGCTGGGAACAAGGTAGACAGGGCCAGATATGAGAGTTGTACTCACATCTCCATAACGTGACTCTTTGGTGTGTATCTTTTAATCTTTGAAAATATGATTTGCAAAAATAGTGTTGTTTAAGCCAAGAAACCTTGAAATTAAAAAAAATTTACAATTATTTCAGATTAAAATTTTAAGAATCAAAATTTATAAATGAATGGATAAAATATCATTGGAATTTTTTATTATAGCTCATAGTTAAATGGTAGAAAGGATCACAGAGAATATGTAGATAGATTCCAATGATATTTTATCCATTCATTTATAAATTTTGATTCTTAAAATTTTAATCCAAAATAATTGTTCCTTTTTTAAATTTCAAGGTTTCTTGGCTTAAACAACACTGCTTTTAAAAATCACATTAGAGTACATATCATGACGCTGAACAGTGTGGCCTTTTTAAAAAAAATAGTGTGGTAATTTTACTGTAATCAGATTTTTTTTTAATTTATCAGAATACAGATAAGCTTTTTTAGTATTGTTACAGTATAAATTACACAGTATGTTCCACTATAGGAAATTCTAAGAGACTTTTGTTTTATTATAATTTCTGTACCAAGAATGTGTAATTACTTGAAATGTATAAGTCAACAAAGGAAGCTTGAAATATTTGATAAGAAATTTTTGTTTTAATATTATTTATGCTGCTGGATTTGATCTATATTATTGGGATTAGCACAATGTATTTTCCCTCAGTCTTGGACCACACAACGGAAAAGAAGATCAAAAGCATGGACTCAAGGCCCAGACTGTCTTGGTTCATGTGCTGACTTTACCACTTACTAATCACATGACCTTAGGTGAACCACCTCACTTCTGAGTGCCTGTTTCTACATCTTAAGATGGAAATAATAGGATATTATGAGAGTTAAATCATTTAGAGCCTGCACATGCAAAGTCCTCAATAAGCTTTAAGTATTATCATTATTTTGGGCTTCACAGGTGGCACGAGTGGTACAGAACCCACCTGCCAGTGCAAGAGAATAAGAGACACAGGTTTGATCCCTGGGTAGGGAAGATCCCTTGGAGGAGGGCACGGCAAACCATTCCAATATTCTTGCCTGGAGCATCCCCTGGACAGAGGAGCCTGGTAGGCTATAGTCCATGGGGTCACAAAGAATCAGACATGACTGAAGTGACTTAGCACAGCACAGCACACATTATCATTATAAATACATGTATGCACCAAGAAGGGAAAAAATATCACCTGATTTTCTGGCATAGACTCCGAGGAAGAATACAAAAACACAGTGGCATTTTTCACAGAAACAGGACAAATAATCCTAAAGACTACAAATAGCCAAAGCAACCCTGAGAAAGAAGAATGAAGCTGGAGGCATCGTGCTTCCTGATTAAAAACTATATTTCAAAGCCTAACAATCAAAACAACATGATACTGGCATAAAAATGGACACATAGATCAATGGAATGGAAAAGAGAAACCAGAAACAAACCTACACATATATGGTCAATTAATTTACGATGCAGGAACCAAGAATATACAATGGGGAAAGGACTGTCTCTTCAATAAATCGTGTTGGGAAAACTAGATATCCACATGAAAAAGGATGAAGGTGGACCATTATCTAACACCATACACAAAAAACCAACTCAAAAATGGATTAAAGATTTGAACGTAAGATCTAAAACCATAAAACTCTTAGACAAAAACAGAGGCAATAAGCTCCTAGATATTGGTCTTGACAATGATTTTCCCTGGATTTGACCACAAAAGCAAAGGCAATAAATGCAAAAATAATCAATGGGATTACAAACTAAAAAGCTTCTACACAGCAAAGGAAGCCATCAACAAAATAAAAAGGGAAACTTTGGAATGTAGAAAATATTTGCATATCACATATCTGATAAGTAGTTAATATCCAATATATACATAAAGAATGCACACAACTCAACAGTAAAACCACATCCAATTTAAAATGGGCAGAGGACCTGAATAGGCAGTTTTCCAAAGAAGACATAACAGATGACCAACGGTACATGAAAAATACTCAGTATCACTAAGTGTCAGGGAAAGGCAAATCAAAACCGCAATAAGATACTACCTCATGCCTGTGAGAATGACTATTGCAAAAACACAAGAAAAACTGTTGGTAAAAAAGTAGAGAACAGGGAATCCTTGTACACTTTTGGTGGAAATGCAAATTGGTGCAGCCACTATAGGAAACAGTGTGGAGTTTTCTCAAAAAATTAAAAACAGAACTACCATATGATCCAGCAATTACGCTTCCTGGTGTTTATCCAAAGGGGGAAAAAAAAAACACTAACCTGAAAAAATATGTGTACCACCATGTTCATTGCAGTATTGTTTATAATAGCTAAGATATACAGTCAACCTATGTGTGTGTCCTTCGATGGATGAATGGATAAAGAAAATGTTGTATATATACGTATATAGGAACATTATCCATAAAAAAGGAAACCTTGCCATTTACGACAACACAGATGGATCTTAGGGGTATTGTGCTAAGAGAAATAAGTCAGACATAGAAAGACAAATATGGTATTGTCTCAGTTATATGCAGAATCCAAAAATCAAACTAAGAAAAACCTGAACTCATGGGTATAAGGAACATTGATGGTTGCCTGAGGCCTGGGCAGAGGTGATGAGGCAGTGGGAGGGAGATTAGTGAGGGCGAGCAGATGAAGGGGGTCAAAAGGTACAAATGTCCAGTTATAAAATAAATAAGTCCTGGGCATGTAATGTACAGCAGGGTGATGATAGTTAATACCATAAGTATGTCTGAAAGTTGCTAGGAGAGTAAATCTGAAAAGCTCTCGAAGAAAATGGTAACTTTCTGTGGTGATCATTGTTAACTAGACTTATGTTAGTGATCCTTCACAGTATACACAAATGTTGAATCATCATGCTGCATATCTGAAACTAATATATGTCAGTTAGATCTCAAAAAATTAAAACAAAAAAAATATATATTTTTTTGATAGGAAGTTTTTCCTATATGTCATCCACAAACAAACACACTTAAAAACCAAAGAAAAATGCTCTTCAAGTCAGTATCTTCTGAGAAGTCTTTTGGAAGACATCATCATTTTAAGGTAGGGGGGCTAGTAAGGTAGAGAAGCACATCTAATTTGAAGACACACTGAATCCACAATACTATAAATTCATATCTGGGAGAAAACAACCTATTGTGCACACAATGCAAACAAAGAAAGTAAAGCTCAAGAAAATTATTTTGCCAGAGATGATACAGTGCTCCCCAACAAGGGAGGGGCATGGCACTTCTAGAATCATATCAGAATTTTGATGGTAGGCTATAGGAGAGATGGGATGAGACAGTTACCTTTATAAAAAGGGGTTTGACTTAGACAGGAAGTAGAGAAACACTGCTTTAAAATAAAATAAAACTGATCAAACTGTCAGAAGAAGATCACTTATCAAAAAGAAGGAAGTTTCAACTTAAAAAAGAAATCATCCCTGGCTTGCATTTCCACCACCCTGTCCCCTCTCATACCGATGGATTTCTGTTGTTTGTTTTGAGATTGTGGAACAATGATTAATCAGAAAGGTAGGTATTTATCTTTCCTTCCCCAGGGGGTGAATTGGAACCCGATCTTCCATCTTCCCAGGCTTCCTATTGCAATAATGAAATTCCATTACATTGAAAATGATGTAATTCCCTCTGGGGTTGGCTGTAATCAGACTTGACCTATATGGATATGGTGGTGATGAGAACCAAAGGACAGAGAAATTAGCAGAAAGAAAGGAACAGAAATTAGATTTGATTGGCTGGCTCTGCTTTAATTGTACAATGTTGTACAATGTCTATTGAATACTTGTTTTACTTCTGATGAGAAAAAATAATGCAAAAGAATAGAGATAAATTGCCAAATGGCTTCAGAATCCAGTGTTCACTGAACAGCTATCAGGGTTTGTTCTTCTCCCCTCCACCCACCCTCTCCTCCCACCACCACCATTGATCAATTCTCATTATTAGCTCTCAGAAAAGCAGACAATCCCTGGGACAAGCCTGGCTTCAGATCAGAGAGTCAATATTCTACTGTAACAATCTGCCAAAAAATGCAATTCAGGCGCATTTAAAGTGTGTTTCCCCAGAGGAAAGCAAGAAACAGAGGCCACTGAGAGGAGCCTCACTCTTTAGTTTGATTCAACCACAGCTGCCTCTGACATTTCTAAGCCAGTCAGAGTTATCATCAGAAAATGCGAGTGAGCAAATGCAGAGTGACAGAAGACCACAGCACAAAGGCTGCTTGATTCAGGACATTTATCCAACGCCCCTCCCTCTGCCCCCCACCCCCACCGCCTATGAGAACTGAGTTCACGGTGAGGACTGAGTGTCAGCCAGGGGGGCAGTGTGCGCAGCAGTAACATCCCTGAAAAGGGCATTTACGNCACAAAGGCTGCTTGATTCAGGACATTTATCCAACGCCCCTCCCTCTGCCCCCCACCCCCACCGCCTATGAGAACTGAGTTCACGGTGAGGACTGAGTGTCAGCCAGGGGGGCAGTGTGCGCAGCAGTAACATCCCTGAAAAGGGCATTTACGTGGCGCAGGCTGAGTACCTAGTGAAGCCTGCTTCTCTTGAAGATTCAGAGCTTAAGACACAGGATAAACGCTAGACGTGTGTGTTGAAACTGTCGTTTCTACAGTCAAAAAGCGTCAAGCATCTGCAATTTTACTTTCTTCAATCATATGTACTTATATTTGACAAACACAACATGTACATAATCAAAAACAGAATGGGATAGAAATGATCTTGGAGAGGTCAACTGTCCAGAAACTAGAGGTGAAAGGAGAATAAATGGCTTTTTCAGACATTGTTAAATGATTAAAAATCCACCGTTGAGTTGTATGATTTAATTATATTTAGTACTTATATTCTATCTATATAAAAATTACACTTTTTAAAACTATCATGAACATTTATATTTAATTTAGATTTTAACAATTTGCACAAAAAGAACAATGCAAAACCAGTATGCAAACATACGTGAATTTGTTCTAGTAAAGTAAAAAGCCAATAACTTTGGTCAGTTTATAAAGATTATTTAAGTATCAGTGATATAGTAGTAATAAAAAAGGGTGCAAACTGTGGGGTAGATTTCCAATTTTATTTTTCAAATGTATACAAAAAAAACCTGTAGAATACATATAAAACATTAATGTTTCTGGATTCTTAGAGTAGATGTAGTCTACACTTTCCCATAGTTTCAAAATTTTGATCATTTACAGATTTTTCCTTCCATTTTTTTCCAACAAGCAAACATTGATCGTTGACCCTAATGAATATGTAAAATTCAAAAATATGTTTAAATATCTGCATTATCTGTACTCTTATTACAAGATAAGGTTTATTATTCTCTTGAGAACTAGCATCAGAATCTTTTTTGAATACAATCTTTCTTTGCAAAGCATCTGAAGTAGAAGATAGGGTCCCTAGGGTATTAGAGAAAGAGGTAAAAATACCTCTTTCATGAGATTGAATGAGGACTTTGTTGTTCTGGAGAGGAAAAGTAAGGAGAGGAAGTAGTGAAGAACTATTAAGTGGAAATAAAAACAAAATATATAAATACAATTAACTGTTAATTCCACACATGCACTTGTGCACATAAGAACATGTTAATTCCACACGTGTACTTGTGCACATAAGAAAAAGAAAGAGGTGGGAAGAAACAACAGTGGATTATCTTTTCTGTGGATTATTTTTTCCTTTATGATTTATCCAGTATTTTAAAGCGTCTGCCTGCAATGCGGGAGACCCGGGTTTGATCCCTGGGTCAGGAATATCTCCCGGAGAAGGAAATGGCAACCCACTCCAGTATTCTTGCCTGGAAAATCCCAGGCTCCATANTTTGGAACCAGTCTGTTGTTCCATGTGCGGTTCTAACTGTTTCTTCTTGACCTGCATACAGATTTCTTAGGAGGCAGGTAAGGTCTGTCTCTTATACACATCTCTCTCCAGTATTCTTGCCTGGAAAATCCCAGGCTCCATGGATGGAGCCTGGTAGGCTACAGTTCATGGGGTCGCAAAGAGTCAGACACAACTGAGTGACTTCACTTCACTTCACGTCTTCAAAGTATACATAGATTGGGCTTCCCAGGTGGTGCCAGTGGTAAAGAACCTGCCTGCCAATGCAGGAGAAGTAAGAGACACGGGTTTCATCCTTGGGTTGGGAAGATACCCTACAGGAGGGCATGGCAACCTACTCCAGTATTCTTGCCTGGGAAATCTCAGGGACAGAGGAGCCTGGTGGGCCACAGTCCAAAGAGTCACAAAGAGTCAGACACGAGTGAAGCAATTTAGCATGCACACACACATGTACATACATAGATTAACATTATATTCAGAAAAAAAAGTTATTCTAAAAACCAGTGGAGTTCAGATAGATTAAGAAGCAGGAAGAGGGCATTCCCAGTGTAAGGAAGGCTTTGAGCAAAGCCACTGGTGGGGAAGTGTAGCTTTAATATAGCATCATAAGTTAGACATGGTCTTAAGGCAGTAACTGAGCTAGTCTGACTGATACCAAGAGTTCTCACTAGAGGTTGATGGAAGAGAAACTTAGAAAGATAAACTAGGATCTGATGAAGGTCTTGGATGCCGGTTTAATGCTAGGACCTGCTTTCTGAGACTGGAGCAGAATAGGTCTAGGATGCTGAACCACCCCAGACAAGTTTGCTTCTGAGAGTAAATCTTGGCCGGGATGCCAGGTCAAAGTAATGGAACACCAGAAAGCCCAATGCAAGTCATATGGATAAAGGCCACAAGGCAAGAGAATTTATTCAATCCAGATGCCAGGCTGTTAAAGCATCAGAAAAGTCAGAGTAATAAAGTAAGAGAATTATTATGAGGCAGCCAGACAAGGCTGAGTCTGTAGCCAGGTTACACTAAATCTCAAATTGAGATCACAGATCCTTCAAAAGCAAGAATTCTTGACAGAACATCAAAATCACTTGCAAAGTGTTTTTAGTACAAACATATGCCTTCTCCTGTCCCCTCTGGCTGACAAATTACTCTCCAGGTCTGACCTTACATAAACCCTCAGTTGACACCACCCAGTGTGCTCCTTCTGGGAATGTATACTCAAAGAAATGATTAGAGGAACCTGGGAGATCAGATTCTTAGAGCTCAATGTCTCCTAATCCAAGAAGTTCATTTGATTGATCCCAACAAAAATCTCCACAGTCCTAAAGAGGCATCCCTCTTCCCAGCTCACCAAGGAGTTGGGTTCCTTGGGTTTATCGCTCATTTCATCAATGTGACCACACTGCTGATGAATCTATTTGAGGAGGGCTATTACCCATGCAGCTCCTGGAATGGACACTTCCCAGCTCTTTAGCAAATTAGACTTCACCCATACTACAATGCTAACCCCTTCCAGCCCCACAATGCCTGTTTCTGGAAGAATCCAGTAATTCTGACCTCAATCAGAGTTCTTTTTTCACAAATGAACCTGAGGCCAGTGCTTTCCGAGCCTCCCTGAGGATAAAAACACCATGTCCCTGGGCCCACATCTAGATCAAAAATTACAGTTTCCAGGGACAAGATCCGGTCATCTACTCTAGACAAATGCTCTAACAGCTGAAACATACTTCTTTTATAAATGCATCTCTTTGTCAGCTCACTGGAGTGAAAGAACTCCTACTGACGACCACCTTCAACACGAGCTGGAAGAGGCTCACCACCTGAAACATCTGAGACATCTCTGCTGATCGTGGGCTTCCTGCCAGCTGGGTCAAAACTAACACAACTGTCTCTGTTCCTCCAGTAATCCATGTCTAATGCAGTCTCAAATCTTCTGAAGGAAGCAGTCAGTCAGGCCATTGGGTCCTCACCCAGAAATGGATTATAGAACAGAAAAGATTATAGAACAGAATCCCAGCACCTGCATTACCCCAGCTGGGATTTCACAGGAATGTGGCCCTATCTGTCTCTGTTGGCATTTATTCTCCAGCCATTTTACCTACTACAGTTTTATGGGCCATAAAGGCCTCCTGTAGCAGCAATAGTGTTGTTTGTTTGTTTGTTTTTATGTACTACTCATCAAAGTCCAGCCTCCAGTCTGGACTTCAATTAAGGAGGAATACTTGGTCCAATAGTTTTTTTAGTAACCCTACATATTCCACAATATTCCACCCCTTGCAGGGTCTATACATGTGTTCAGTTCAGTCGCTCAGTCGTGTCTGACTCTTTGAGACCCCATGGACTGCAGCACACCAGGCCTCCCTGTCCATCACCAACTCCCGGAGCTTGCTCAAACTCAAGTCCATCGACTCAGTGATGCCATCTAGCCATCTCATTCTCTGTCATTCCCTTCTCCTCCCGCCTTCCATCTTTCCCAGCATCAGGGTCTTTTCCAATGAGTCAGCTCTACATCAGGTGGCCAGAGTACTGGAGTTTCAGCTTCAGCATCAGTCCTTCCAAAGAAATCCCAGAGCTGATCTTCAGAATGGACTGGTTGGATCTCCTTGCAGTCCAAGGGACTCTCAAGAGTCTTCTCAACACCACAGTTCAAAAGCATCAGTTCTTAGGCGCTCAGCTTTCTTTGTAGTCCAGCTCTCACATCCATACTTGACTATTGGAAGAACCATAGCTTTGTCTAAATGGACCTCTGTCAGCAAAATAAGTCTCTGCTTTTTAATATTCTGTCTAGGTTGGTCATAACTTTTCCTCCAAGGAGTAATCATCTTTTAGTTTCATGGCTGCAGTCACCATCTGCAGTGATTTTGGAGCCCAAAAAATTAAAGTCTGTCATTGTTTCCACTGTTTCCCCATCTACGTCCCATGAAGTGATGGGACTGGATGCCACGATCTTAGTTTTCTGAATGTTGAGTTTTAAGCCAACTTTTTCACCCTCCTCTTTCACTTTCACCAAGAGGTTGTTTAGTTCCTCTTCACTTTCTGCCATAAGGGTGGTGTCATTTGCGTATCTGAGGTCATTTACATTTCTCCCGGCAATCTTGATTCCAACTTGTGCTTCATCCAGCCCAGCATTTCGCAGTGTACTCTGCATATAAGTTAAATAAGCACTCCTTTCCTGATTTGGAACCAGTCTGTTTTTCCATGTCCAGATCTAACTGTTGCTTCTTCACCTGCATATAGATTTCCTAGAAGGCAGGTAAGGTGGTATGGTATTCCCATCTCTTGAATTCTCCACAGTTTGTTGTGATCCACACAGTCAAAGGCTTTGGCATAGTCAGTAAAGCACAAGTAGATGCTTTTCTGAAATTCTCTTGCTTTTTTGATGATCCAGCAGATGTTGGCAATTTGATCTCTGGTTCCTCTGCCTTTTCTAAAACCAGCTTGAACATCAGGGAGTTCACGGTTCACGTATTGCTGAAGCCTGGCTTGGAGAATTTTGAGCATTACTTTACTAGCGTGTGAGATGAGTGCAATTGTGCGGTAGTTTGAGCATTCTTTGGCATTGCCTTTCTTTGGGATTGGAATGAAAACTGACCTTTTCCAGTCCTGTGGCCACTGCTGAGTTTTCCACATTTGCTGGCATATTGAGTGCAGCACTTTCACAGCATCATCTTTCAGGATTTGAAATAGCTCAACTGGAATTCCATCACCTCCACTAGCTTTGTTCGTAGTGATGCTTTCTAAGGCCCACTTGACTTCACATTCCAGGATGTCTGGCTCTAGGTGAGTGATCACACCATTGTGGTTATCTGGGTCATGAAGATCTTTTTTGTACAGTTCTGTGTATTCTTGCCATCTCTTCTTAATATCTTCTGCTTCTGTTAGATCCATACCATTTCTGTCCCTTACTGTGCCCATCTTGCATGAAATCTTCCCTTGGTATCTCTAATTTTCTTGAAGAGATCTCTAGTCTTTCCCATTCTACTGTTTTCCTCTATTTCTTTGCACTGATCACTGAGGAAGGCTTTCTTAACTCTCCTTGCTATTCTCTGGAACTCTGCATTCAAATGGGTATATCTTTCCTTTTCTCCTTTGTCTTTCACTTCTCTTCTTTTCATAGGCCTCCTCAGACAACCATTTCGCCTTTTTGCTTTTCTTTTTCTTGGGGATGCTCTTGATCACTACCTCCTATACAATGTCATGAACCTCCATCCATAGTTCTGCAGGCACTCTGTCTATCAGATCTGATCCCTTGAATCTATTTGTCACTTCCACTGGATAATCATAAGGGATTTGATTTAGGTCACACCTGAATGGTCTAGTGGTTTACCCTACTTTCTTCCATTTAAGTTTGAATTGCCAATAAGGAGTTCATGATCTGAGCTACAATCAGCTCCCAGTCTTGTTTTTGCTGACTGTATAGAGCTTCTCCATATTTGGCTGCAAAGAATATAATCAATCTGATTTCTGTATTGACCATCTGGTGATGTCCATGTATGGAGTCTTCTCTTGTGTTGTTGGAAGGTGTTTGCAATGACCAGTGCATTCTCTTGACAAAATTATATTAGCCTTTGCCCTGCTTCATTTTGTAGTCCAAGGTCAAATTTGCCTGTTCCTCCAGGTGTCTCTTGATTTCCTACTGAATACACGTGTACCCAGGTGAAATACAGACAAGAACAGATAGACCCCTGAGGGTAATACGTAGGAGACCTGCAGCCTGCCTAACAAGTCTTCCTAATTTTTGGTAGGCTTCTCTTGAACGAACTTGGAGAAACCCAGAGTCCAGTCCAATTCAGTGAAGACTAAAAGAAGAGACCAGGAAAGAGACCCCTGAAAGTGAAGACCATACATAAAAACATGCTACAATTAGGAGTTGGCATTCATTACATGCTTCCCAGGTAGCTCTACAAGTAAAGAAGCCACTTTCCAATGCAAGAGATGCAGGTTGACCCCTGGGTTGGGAAGATCCCCTGGAGGAGGACATGGCAACCCACTCCAGTATTCTTGCCTGGAGAGTCCCATGGACAGAGGAGCCTGGCAGGCTACAGACTGCAAAGAGTTGGACATGATTGAAGCGACTTAGCACACACACATCCGTTACATGCAATCCTGTTATGGATCACACCCTTCTCAGCCTGCTTCAAGCTTGATTCTATCAGTAAATACCATAATTGCTTTACCATAAAGTGCTTAGACAGCCTTAACCAGGCTTTGAGTAGCTCTCACCATTTTAACTTCCTAGGTCATATTTCACCTATTGATACTTCCTGGCTCATACATCTAGACCAACCACACAGAAACAGCGCTGTCTTATTTCAGGACTTGCCTCTTGGATGGTGATTCCAGGAGTAAACCAGCTGGGGAGTGGTTGGCACACTCAGAAGTTCCCCTGTCTAACCAAAGACCTTAAAGAAAGTATTAGAAGGTTTGGAGCAAGAGAGTGGCACAATGAAATTCATGTTTTAAGAGGGTTATTTTGACCTCTGCAAGANTTCCAGGAGTAAACCAGCTGGGGAGTGGTTGGCACACTCAGAAGTTCCCCTGTCTAACCAAAGACCTTAAAGAAAGTATTAGAAGGTTTGGAGCAAGAGAGTGGCACAATGAAATTCATGTTTTAAGAGGGTTATTTTGACCTCTGCAAGATGGATTTGAAGACAAAAGTTACAGAATTCATGGGAATGTTCTTATAACAATACAACATGAGTGTCTAAAAGTCTAAGCTTGCATGATGGCAAAGCAAAGAAAGATACATACATTAGAGATATTGTAAAGGAAAAATAATCAATGAATTTAGTGAATGAAAGAAACCTTTGCCCAGAGAAGAGTCTAACAGAGATTGCCAGTGGGACTGACATGACTTAAAGGTAGAGGCAGGGCAGAAGAAAATTAGATATTGAAGAAAGCTGGTATTCCTGAGGGGTGTGCAATTTTAGGGATTATTTAGATAAAGCAAATCACTAGCTATATAGACAACACCAAGCTCCATGAACCAATAGGGAAATAAAGTTTTATTTCCTTTGTGTATACATGAATGTGCTTACTGTCTTCTAAATTCAAAAACAGCTCAGCTGAGAAAAAGAATCTGAATAGACAATTCACAGAGGAAGAAATTCTAATGGCCAATAAGTATTTGAAAAAAAAAAAAACACGTTCAATAGTGGAATTGCTAATACAGATTGATTTCTAAAAACAGAATGTAAGGCAAAAATCAAGTGCAGTATAGTTGGAAATCTTTTAAATCTCCCAGGAAATAAGTATACATGATTTGGTGCACAGAATCCTACATGTATATATAAATATATAACATATTGCATCAAGGGGATTCCCAAGACCACCTCAGTTTCAATAATTCACTAAGGGGATACACAAAATTCAGAAAAGTTGTTACATGTATTGCACAGGGGACTATACTCAATATTTTATAATAAACTATAAGGGAAGATAATCTGAAGAAGAATCTATGTCTAGACAGATAGATATAACTAAACCATTGTTCTATATACTTGAAATACTTGCTTCTTGGAAGGGAAGCTGACAAATCTACATAGCATATTAAAAGGCAAAGAAATCACTTTGCCAACAAAGGTCCATATAGACAAAGCTATAGTTTTTTCAGTAGTCATAGACAGATGTAAGAGCTGGACCATAAAAAAGGCTGAGCACCAAAGAATTTATGCTTTCGAACTGTGGTGCTGGAGAAGATTCTTGAGAGTCCCTTGGACTGCAAGGAAATCAAACCAATTAATCCTAAAGGAAATAAACCCTGAATATTCATTGGAAGGACTGATGCTGAAGCTCCAATACTTTAGCCCTCGGATATGAAGAGGTGACCCACTGGAAAACACCCTGAGGCTGGGAAAGATAAGGGGCAGGAGGAGAAGGGAGCAACAGAGGATCAGATGGTTAGATGGCATACTGACTCAATAGACATGAACTTGAGAAAACTCCAGGAGGCAATGAAAGACAGGAAAGACTGGTGTGCTGCCACCCATGGGCTTGCAAAGAGTTGGACACAACTTAGCAAATGAACAATACTTGAAACTATACACTGTAGTTAGTTCGGTCGCCCAGTCATGTCCAACTCTTTGCAACCCCATGGCTTCCCTGTTCATCACCAACTCCTGAAGCTTGCTCAAACTCATGTCCATCAAGTCAGTGAGGCTATCCAACCATCTCATCTTCTGATCAACTATTATGCTTCAGTTTTTAAAAAGAAAAGCTGTTATACTCATGGTTATGATTTATAACAGCAAAAGAAAAATTTCATAGAGCAGAATCAGGAGAAATCAAGTGCAAGCTTCCAGGTGTCCTCTCCCAGGAAAGATAGCACTTATTCTCCCAGCAACATGTGTGACAACATACTGCCAACCAGGGAGACTCACCTGAGCCTTGGTAACCAAGGTGTTTATTGCAAATCAATCATGTGGACATGGAGCAGAGACATGACTAACTTCAGCTAGTCAGTCTCCAGCGCCCCCAGAGGTCTAGCTAATATAGCGTGGCCCAGAACCTCAGCTGAACCAAAACAGGTATTCACCACAAATCATATGGTCAACATAAACTGTCTGGCATGGCCTATGATCACTATGCTTCCCAGAAGGCTCAGTGGTAAATAATTTGCCTGCAAATTCAGGAGGCGTGAGTTCAAGCCCTGGGTTAGGAAGATTCCCTGGAGTCAGAAATGGCAACCTGCCCCAGTATTCTTGCCTGGGAAATCCCATGATAGAGGAACGGGGCAAGCTATATATAGTCCAGGGGATTGAAGAGAGTCAGACACGACTGAGAATTCAGCTCTCATGCATGGTCATTGTACAAAGACACTCTTATCAGGCAGATATTCCAAAGGGCTTAGAGCTTTTCTCCCAGGAGTCGACCAAAGTCCAGCCATAAATATCTTTGGAATATACACGATTTAAACACCTAGGCCTCCTGAGTTAACCCTTGACTACACATGTACATAAAAATATAAGCCATGTACTAGATTATCTGTGCAAAACAGAACTGTATAACATTCTGTCTTTAGAAACTAGAATAATAATTCCACTTAGAAGACAGTATCCAAGTAAATAATAGGTATGAATAAAGCTCAACATTCTAGGATGACAGTAAAAGAGCAAAAATTCAAAAACAAACTCAATGTCTAAGACTAGGAAAATGGTTAAATAAATCATTGTGTGCTCATAGCCTGGACTACTATAATAGTAGTGAGCAGAGAGTCACAGGAACCTAACCCAATACTTTTTCTAGGAGCAATGGTTCAATATTCACTAATACACTGTTTGTAGTAACTACAGAACATAACTACCACAAATAATGAGAACTGTTTATGTATATACAACACAGAAAGATATATATCAAGATAATGATAGTGGCTATCTTTAATAAGAAGGTGGCTGATTTTTATTTTTTTCTAGTATTTTGCAATATTTGCCGCATTTTCTATCAGCAACATGTGTAATATATACAATTGAGGAAAAGTTAGTTATGCAATAAATAAATGTAAGACCATGATAAATAGATCACACCAAAAAAAAAAAAGAGAGAAAAGACCTTAGTTACTGAGGAAACCATTAAGGATGGACCCTAATATTTCTAAATGTACCAGCAGCATAAGTCACCATATGAAAAACCACATAGATGAGTACACAGGTTCACCTATGGAAAGGTAAGTGGGGGCAAAGAGGGAAAGGTGATTGAATATTATGCTTCCTCATAAAAAATAAAATAGAACAAAATTTCATTCTATTCATTGTCAAAGGCATGGAGGGAAAATTCTTGTTGGCTTCCCTCTTTCAGCCTGTCTCCAAACAAAGCTTATTTATGAGCAGGGAGCTGAAAAGGACCTAGAATTCCTGATTTGTTTCCACCCTGATGCTTGGTAGTAGAGATAATAAGGCTGCTGTGGGTGGGCTTTGCATAACCAACCCATCCTGCATTCGTCCGTGGTCAGTTGGGCTTTAAGTGAATGTGTTATTTGAAAATCAATGCTAAGACCATGAAAACAGCATTGCAGTATCATGAGGGTCTCACCCTCCAAGTTTTCTCTGGGGATCCGTGTGTTATCAACACTTCACCCTCACATTACTTACAGGCAATAGCAGCTGTGGCAGCATTTTCTCATCTTTAGTTTGTTTCAACTCCCCTGAGAACCATACAGAATACACCTCCCATTTATGCCAACTCTTCCTTTGTGAAGGATCCCACAAGGCTTCATTAATTTCTCAGGCTAGCCCCAGAGGTCACTGTTGCTGCTTCTGGGGCCAAGCAGAACCTGATAGCACACAGAAACTCAGGACAGTTGTTTGAATTAAGAAACAGAGAAGCATTCCCACTATAGGGAGTTCAGGGAAATTACATATGACCAATTACATATGACCAGGAATCTAGGCATTCTCACTCTGACAAAGAAATAATGGCTGTCACTGGCTCCGAGGTGAGGTGGGAGTCCAAAGAGCTTTAGAACAGGTGGACTCCAAAAAAACAAAGTTTTGATCAAAGGGGATTCTTTGGTCGAGACAAAAATTTGACACATCTTGAAAGAAAGACTGATACAATGGAGTTTCCTTATCTAATGCACTCAAAACTCCAAAGGAATTTTCCTCTGATATAATACAGCTGGATATTCGCAAGAAAGAACTACATGAAAAACCTAAGGTCAAATGCATCAAGCAGAGAGAACATAAAGCAATTAACGTGAGAGAAAAAGACGTTGGCTCCAAAAGAAACGGAAACTGGATATTATCATCCTTTTGATGATCAGAGACCAAGCCCTCTTGAGCAGGAAAGGGTTTCATTAACTAAATGGCCTGGAAGCTCTTTACCACAGATGAACCAGAGAATGTGTTTCCAGGGCAGGGAAGGATAATAGTCTACTGAAAATGAGAACCCAAAAGATCTTTCAAAACAAAAATTTATTAACCACCTAAAAATCAATAAGGAAAAGAAAAACACCTCAAACAGAACTATGGGCAAAGAGCATGAATAGGCAAGTCATGCACACCAATATTGCTAATAAACATTAAAAGCTGTTCAACTTCCCCTAAAATTAATCAAATAGAATTAAAACAATAATGTGATTATTTCTACCTATCAGATTGTCAAAGATGGAAACATTAATGATATTCAGTGTTAGCAAGAAGGTAGGAAAATGGGACTTCCCTGGTAGTCCAGGGGTTAAGAATATGCTTTGCAATGCAGGGGACACTGGTTCAATCCCTGGTCAGGGAATTAAGATCCCACATGCCACAAAACAGCTAAGTCTGAACACTGTAGAGTCAGTGTGCCTCAACCAGAGTGTCCAAGTGCCACAGTGAAAGATCACGTGTCCCAAACTAAGACCAGAGGTAGCCAAATAAATAAGCATTTTTAAAAGATGGTAGGGAAAAAATAAATAAAAATGTTTTTAAAAAGAAAGAAGGGAAACGTAAATGAAGAATACTCTTGTTGTACATATATTTATATTACATTTTAAATGTTCATCTCCTTTGACTCAACATATCTACTTCTAATAATAGAAACATTCGTCTCGTGGAAATGTTCAAGTAGTCAAGGGTGTTTAGCATAGCATTGTTTATAAAATTTTTAAAATCTAGTATAACTCAACTGTCCTTTCACTGAGGTTGGTTAAATTACTACAGTACTTAGAATACTTTAAAGCTATGAAAAAGAACGAGGCATATCTTAACATAGCACAAGCAAACGTGTTCAGTTGTGCCCGCCTTTTTGACACCTTGGACTGTAACCCGCCAGGCTCCTCTGTCCGGGGGTTCCCCAGCAAGAATACTGGAGCAGGTAGCCATGCCCTCCTTCAGGGGATCTTCCCCACCCAGGAATCAAACCCACGTCTCTTATGTCTCCTGCATTGGCAAGTGGGTACTAAAAATGGGGCTGCTGCTGCTGCTGAGTCACTTCGGTCGTGTCCAACTCTGTGTGACCCCATAGACGGCAGCCCACCAGGCTCCACCATTCCTGGGATTCTCCAGGCAAGAACATGGGGAGTTGATACTAAATAAGGTAATAAAATTATGTGATTATGTAAGAAACCAATAAGCCAAGCAAACACTGTACTCAAAAAATTTCATTTAGGGCAGTGCATATCATTTTACACAATCTTAGAAGAATCTGTTAAGGCAACTAAGCACAGAGTTAGACTAAATACGCATGTTTGTGAAGACTGCCAATAGACTGCATGTTTAACAGCCTGGAACTGAGGCAGCTATCAAAGGCTGCTTTTATAGGATACCTTAAAGAGTGCCCTACGTGCAGTGAAGTCCTTTTCAACAGAAGTGTTTGAGCCTTCTAAGAAGGAAAGTTCATTCTCATTCAACTAACCTAACGTCCTTCTAGCTCTAAAGATGCATGATTTTGCAGACAACGGAAAAGAACTGTATTCCTTGCTGCCCCCTTGTGAGTTTTAAGGAAACTGTCCCTTGGTTTATTAATGTTTTTAAATTCAGGAACCATTTATGAAGTATTTACCTTGTGCCAGGCACTTTGCTAGTGTTAACACAAAAATTAGATAAGACATGTTGCCTACTTTTAAGGAACTCACAGATAAATAAAAGTTATGAGTGACTAAACATTTCTAATTCAGTCTGACAGAGACAAGTTCAAGAATTTACTGAATCGCCTATATCAGCCAGTCTGTTTTTTGGAAGTAGGATGAGGGCACTCAAGGAAGGCTCCCCAAGGAGCTGAAGGAGAGGTGAGCTATTTCTAAAAGGTATTTAGTAGAATTTATGAAACTTGCTTAAATGGTAATATGAAGACATGGAGATAAGGATCAAGGAAATGGAGCACAGAATAACAACCAGGAATGCATCTATTTGGCCAAAACTGGACTTAATACCACATGGAAATAAAAGAGACTTTGAAATGGTCAATCTTCTAATTCTTTCAGCATAGTCTCTGTGAATTATTTTCTATCAGTATCCCAACCATATTTCATATTTATTCTACTTCCAATCTCAACTATGCTTTTCAGGATTTTATTTGTGCATTGTGATCATCATTTTATGTTTGATAACTGTAAGGCTGGGTAATATTCAAACCATAATAACACAAATTCTAGTGTCATGGAAGAATTTTTCACAATAAACAAAAGCATAGGCAGTGTTAAGAAGCAAGTTTAAATTTTCTTCTAATTTCTCACTTTTGTAATCTCCAGGGCCATCACAAAACCTGGTGCATAGTTGGTTGGTTGAAATAATAAATTTGAATGAAGGGATACAGAGTCAAGGGGTTTGAATAAGTGGTTTTGAAATCAGTGAAGAAAGGGTAAGACCTAGATCACTAGAAAGGACAGAGAAGAACATTTGAGAAGGGAGAGCCACAAATAAACCAAGACCATTTATCAGAGAAAACATTAGTACATGGGTTAATTATTAATTAGCGCTGACTAGTTTAGGGGGCTCCTTGAGGACACAAGTGTCCAGATATAGACACAATCAGACTTGGGTCTTTTCCCTCAGCCTCAAGGGATTGTTTACTGTACATCTATTCTTAGGAATATGAAGAGATTGAAATGGTGGAGAGTGAAAGCTTAGGCCCAGGTCCCTCTCCACCACTTCCTCCCAAAACACTGGCCTCTGATACCCTCAGCTTCAACCACTCCTTTTCAAGACCTAGTTATAAATCTTGTTCAATAAAACAATTAACAAAAGAGAGAACATTCAACAGCTGTAATTACCTAAATGTCCCACCATTACCTATTTGAATGACTAAATCCTCCACATTGATCATGTTAACGAATGATAATTAAAACCAAATAACCTCTAGGCCCATCTGTTTTCTACAATGACAAAACTGAACCTCTAGACATTATATCATGAGGCCCTGAATTGAGGCCAGAAGAGCAAAACAAAGCACACGGAAAATTGGGTGGAAAGGTGCTGGTGCCCTGGGGAGAGAGGAAGGCCACAGGCCCTGGTAGCAAACGCTTGTCAGTTACCAGTAGATGGGAGCCTCCAGCCCCCGCAGCCACTCTGCTGTGCTCAGTTGCTTCATCGTGTCCAATTCTTTGCAACCCTGTGGACTGCAGCCCACCAGGCTCCTCTGTCCATGGGATTCTCCAGGCAAAGATACTGGAGTGGGTTGCCATGACCTCCTCCAGAGGATCTTCCCAACCCAGGGATCGAATCCATGTCTCCTGCATCTCCTGCACTGCAGGTGGATTCTTTACCCACTTAGCCACTGGGTAAAGAATATATATATAAAACTCAATCACCTTGCTATACAGTAGAAATTAACACCGCATTGGAAATCAACTATACTTCAATAAAATAAATGTTTGATCTCTATCAGAAAAGTATTCGAAGACTCCTTCCTAATTAACAATAAGTTACCCCCAAATCTTCTGTTTTCTTGGAATTTGCATGAAGAACCTCATATCAAAGAATATATAATACCAAGTTCACAGGTTAATTATTAATTAGTCCCAACTAATGTAGGGGCCACTAGAGGGCCTAAGTATTCTTGCCTGAAGAATTCCATGGACAGAGGAGCCTGGCAGGTTACTGCCCATGGGATTACAAAGAGTCAGACACAACTGAGGGACTATCACTTACTTACTCAGAGGGCTTAAGGATCCAAATATAGACAGAAAGCAATGTAGTATTGTAAAATAGTATACTTTTCACAGATTGTATTTTTTAACAAGACCCTATATACAACGGCATCTATGATGCATGAAAACAAGCTCAGGAAATACACAGCACTATAAATAAAACAATCATAGAAAACACAGCTCCAACTTCTGCCGTAGTGATCTTAAATTCAACTAAATCAGTGTTTTTCATTACAGTAAAAGTTTTGGCTCTTTACATTTTTTTCACCATGTACATGTATTCCCCATACCACTATCCACCCTGCTGCTGCTGCTGCTAAGTCGCTTCAGTCGTGTCCAACTCTGTGCGACCCCATAGACGGCAGCCCACCAGGCTCATCCGTCCCTGGGATTCTCCAGGCAAGAACACTGGAGTGGGTTGCCATTTCCTTCTCCAATGCATGAAAGTGAAAAGTGAAAGTGAAGTCGCTCAGTCAGGTCCTACTCTTAGCAACCCCATGGACTGCAGCCTATCAGGCTCCTCCACCCATGGGATTTTCCAGGCAAGAGTACTGGAGTGGGGTGCCATTGCCTTCTCCGACCATCCACCCTACCCCTCACCAAATATTTACCTATAATGATACCTTTATCTTTGAGGCAACTGTCAAGGTATTTTAAAGTTAGCAAAAGCCCTATTTCTTTAGTGTACACAGGTCAGAAAAAAAGCACTACTATTTTTTCATTAATTTTAGAAAATTTAAAGGCCTAAATGGGAAAGGTAAAACTTTTAAATGATCAGAAGGCAATTTAGGATACTCTCTCTGACATCCAGACACAAATAAGACCAAAATCACAAAACACAAAGAGAAATTTTAATAAATTCAATTACATTCCAATGTAAAGCCTCTGTATGGCAACATTTATCATAAAAAAAGAAAGGATTAAGAAAAGCTGCAGACTGAGAGATGATATTTAGGAATGTAAATTAGCCACAGTTACTTTCAAGGCAATTTGTTTAAATCACATAAATTTGGAAACGCACCTATCCTATAACCCAGCAATTCTACTGTAAAAATGTACACCTAGAGCAATAATTCTCAAACTCAAGCTTGCAACAGGATCACTGGAAAGCCTGTTAAAGTAGTCTGGTGGGCCCCACCCCTAAGTTCTGACTTAGTAAGCCTGGGTGAAGGTCCTGGAATCTGGATTTCTAACAAGTCCCAGGTGAGCCTGATGCTGCTGATTTAGACACTATCCTTGGAGAATCACTGTCCTAGAGAAACCATCATACAGGTACCTAAGAGGATACATAAAAAAAATGTTCACCATAGTATTGTCCACAATTGTGAAAATCTAGAAACCACTAATAAAGAAATGGATGAGTAAATGCAGAATATTCAAGCAATCCAGTTACATGAATGAACAACATGTATCAATATGAATATATCTCAAATCAGAATGAGGAGTGAAAGAGCAAGCTGCAACAGATTACATTCAATATGCCATTTGTGTAAATCTTTTTTTTTCTCCCACCGTGCCATGTGGCATGTGGGATCCTAGTTCCCCAACCAGGGATCAAACCTCCATTCCCTGGATTAGAAGAACAGAATCTTAACCCCTGGAACACCAGGGAAGTCCCCCATTAATGTAAATCTTTAACAATAATCTCTGTTTATGGATACATTTATAGGTACCAAAAGTATGAAAACGGGGATAGGAAGGATACACATGAGCCAGGAAGTAGGGAATAAAGACTGAGAAGGGTTCAAAAAAGAGCTGCAATTGTATCCAAAATATTTTGTTTAAAACTGACCTCAAGTTCACTCCTTCCCAATTTCCTCTTCCTCACCTTGCAAAAGAGAGAGCAAAGGGGCAGTGGAAAAGTGAGATTTCCTTATCCTGTCTAGAGGAAAGCTGCAAAGGATAGTTCAGTGGGAGCAGCCCTGTCTGCAGGGCAAAACGATGCAGGATTAAGAATGGTCTATGTCACTATTTTTTGCTTCTTTTTCTCTGGTCTTTGAAACAACTCAGATATCATAAATGGGAAGGATGGAAGGACAGGACAGGATAGAGAGAAGGAGGGAAGAAAGGAAAGGAAGAAGAAAGGAAAAAAGAACATGAATCACACCAGTACTTGTGAGAAGGATGATTCCTCTCTTTAGAGAAGAGGTATGTCTTATCATCATGGTGTGTGTGAGGTACAGGAGGGGCCACAATATCATTAATAACAACACAACTTGTATTTCCATAGTACTTTTCCATTTTCACCTGTTTCACTGGAGTAAAAAACAGCAAAACAGTTACATAAAGGAGAGAAACGCAACTTGCTCTGATTTGACAACCCTAGGTTTGGGCTCTGACAAGGGGTAAGAAGTTTCCTTCTTCCTGAGAATGCAAAAGAGGTCAGAGCACATTAGCCTAAAATATACTGCTTTAACATATGGACTATTTTGAGTTAAAGGCACTTGAAAGACAAAAAAATATAAGAGAAAAGCTTATGACCTTCTTTTTCTTAAAAGCCAAAGAGGAGATTCCTATATGAAAGAGGTCCTCCCCTCCTCCTCCTCCCCTCACCAAGGATGAGAAGCTGAGACCAAGAGAATTCTACACATTAGACCTTGTTCAAGTCATTCTCCTCTTCCTTTGGCCTCCTCACGTAGGTCACTTTTCCACGCTTGCTTCTCTGTGTTCAAATAGAATATAAATGCATTAGCAAAAATAATACAAATGCAAGTTGGAGGGCCATTGCTTTGGGTCTTCATTCCTTATGAGGGCTCTGAAGTGAAGTCGCTAAGTCGTGTCCGACTCTTTGCGATCCCATGGACTGTAGCCTATCAGGCTCCTCTGTCCATGGGATTTTCCAGGCAAGAGTACTGGAGTGAGTTGCCATTTCCTTCTCCAGGGATCTTCCCAACCAGGGATCAGACCCAGGTCTCCTGCATTGTAGGCAGACACTTTTACCATCTGAGCCGCCCGGGAAACCATGAGGGCTCTGGTGTCATGTAAACATGTATCTGTATGCTTTCCTCTCATCACTCTCTTCTATGTCAGTTTAGTTCTCAGGCTCAGCTGAAAAACTCTAAGAGGGTAGAAGTAAAAACCTGCCTCCCCTGTACACAATGTCTCCGACAACTTCCTCCGAACCAAGTCTTGACGCAATTCTTATCTTCCGATGACCTCAGCTCCCCAGAAACTTCCAAAGTAATCACCTCCTTGAAGAAGACTTCCTGAGTATACATTCTGAAAGAGCAACTCCAGTCTCTCTCCAGTTCCTTGCCCTGGAATTCCTTTCCAGTTCTTTTACTGGTGAGGAAGTAGGGAATTGAGAAGGGAATTTGTTCATAGCATTTATCACCACCTGACATTATCTTATATATTAACTTTTTTATTGGATTGTGCTCTGTCTAGCATATGAGCTTCATCAATGCAGGGACCCTGTCTGGTAGCGAACATCATGGTATATCTAGGGTCTTGACTAATGCATGGAAAACAGCAGGGGCCCAGTAAATATTTGTTGGATGTATGAAAGAATCTCTCTCTGTCCATCTTTCTTCCTATTAATATTCCCTCTTGAACTGTGGGTATCCTGCAGAGGCTGGTGCATCACCACTGTCCCAAGATATTTATTTCAACCTTTTGTTTTTACTTCAATCCCACATTTCCACTGTACGAAAGGCTGCCCCAGAATCTAACACCTTCTGTTACCTGAAAAACATCTTATCTTCTCCAAAAGAAAAATCCCAAAACTGGGTTCACTGTTACCATCCCATCTGTCACCAACCCTTATCACCTCTTTTCTTATATTTTTTCAGCCTTTTATCACTATCTATCATGATTAATACAACTCAGAGTAATATGCCTTAAGTTTAAATTGAGCACTGCCATTTACAAAGTACCTTAACATTAATGATCTTAATTAACCCTTAAAAATCTTATAAACCTAAGTATGTATTATAGAGAAATGAAGCTATGGTCATAAAAAATACACATGAATTTTATACAGGCATACCTCATTTTACTATTTTGCTTTACTGCATTTCATAGATAATTGCATTTTTTATAAATTGAAGATCTGTGACAACCCTGTGTCAAGCAAGTCTATCTGCACCATTTTTCCAACAAGCATTTACTCACTCATGTCTCTACATCACATTTTGGTACATCTCACAATATTTCAAACTTTCCATTATTATTACGTTTGTTATAATCACCAGCGATCCAAGATCACTGATGTTACTACTATAACTCACTGCAGGTTCAGATGACACTTAGCATCTTTTAGCTAAATACCATCTTTTAACTAAGATAAAGTATTCTTTAAATTAAGATATATACATTATTCTTTCAGACACGATGCAACTGCACACTGAATAGACCATGGTATAGTATAAACACAACTTTTATATAAGCTGGAAAACCAAAATACTCATGTGACTTGCTTTATTGCAATATCCAGTGTATTGTGGAGACCTCGAGCAAAACCTGCATACCAGCAGGTATGCCTGCAGCAGTTTTATTTGTAAGAGCTAAAGACTAGAAACCAATTAGGTGGATGGATAAACTGTGGTATACCCTTATAACAGAATATTACCCATTAGTTAAAAAAAAAAAAAAGACCATACTAGTAACAAATGCAACAGCCTGGATGGGTCTCAAGGGCTTTAAATTCAGTGAAAAAGAAAAGTAAATCTCAAAATCTTACATATAATTCTATTTATATGATACTCTTGAAGTGACAAAATTATAGACCAGATCAGTCATTGTGGGGGATTGGTGACAGAGGAGGGTGTGACCAGAGGGGTACAAGGGTGTTTCTTTGTAGCAACAGAACAGTTCAATAACCTGATTGTGATTCAATAACAGTGTTTATACAAATATATACATTTTATAGAATTCCATAGAATTGTACCACAAACAACAACAACAAAAACAGTATATGTAAAGACTGTGAAATCTGAGAAAACTCTGCAGTTCATTATTGTTAGCATTGTACCAGCATCAATTTGCTGGTTTTGATAATGTTATCATTGGAGGAAGCCAAGTAAAGAATACATGGGAACTCTCTCTTCTACTTTTGCAACTTTTATGACCACAAAATTATTTCAAGTTATAAGTTTAAATTATATAAAATTGTACACACAAAACAAAACGGCAGACTTCCAATTAGAAGGGCTACCAAGTAAAAAAAATTCACATCAGGACGATCATCAATTGCAAACATTAGAGCCATATTTAATATCTTATAGATCTATATGTTCTGGACCACTCCAAAAACTTAAGAAAAGAGCAGCACTCTACACTGGTACCTGGTAACCATGGTTAAGAAGAAGTAAACTTCATTTCACTAACCTGAAGCTGTGGTCACCAATCGGGCTTTAAAGAGTAACTGCTTCCTGTCTGGAAGGCAGGAGTCATCTCACCTGAAATGGGGTTAGAAGTAGGGCAGGTTTAACTGAATGTTCACTTAAATAAAACCTTGTTATACACGAAATTCTAATATAATTTTAATCTGTATTACTTCACATGGAAAGTGAATTTTAGCTATATATGTATATGCTATACAGATAATTTTGTAAATAAACACTGGATCACTGAAAAACAAAAAAGACATATAAAAGCTGCCAGAGAGACTTCCCTGGTGGTCCAGTAGCTAAGACTCCACACTCCCAATGTAGGAGGCCCAGGCTTAATCCCTGGTCAGGGAACTAGATTCCACAAGCCGCAACTAAGATCCTGTGCAGCCAAATAAATTGTAAAAATACATATATATATATATATGTATGTATATTTAAACTGTGAGAGTAGTTATAGCAGTAGCAGCAGCAGCAGCTTATATTATTAGGACTTATCAAAGGCACTGCCCTAAAGTCTCCCATAGATTGCCTCATCTCATCATCACAGCAGCCATGTAAAGAGGTGTTATTACTATTGCTTTTTATAGATTAAGATATAGAGACACAGAGAGGCTAAGGAACTTGATCTGGGTCACACAGATGGTATTTGGTTGAGCTGAGAACCTCAACTGGTTTACTGCTTTTGCCTCTATAATAGTGGCCTTGATCTTTACTGTCTCCTCACCTTCAGCTTTCCTTCCTATCCATCCCCTTTTAGTTTTCCTGAAGGTGCCATGACAAATTACCACAAACTTAGTGGCTTAAATAATACAAAGGTATTATCTAACAGTTCTGGATGTCAGAAGTCCAAAATGAGTCTCACTGGGCTCATGGTCATTGTGGACACCCTAGTAGAGAATTCATTTCCTCGCCTCTTTACAGTGTCCAAAGGCTGCCTTTATTCCTTGGCTCTCCCATCAAAGCCAGGAACATCAGCCGAGTTCTTTTCACATTGCCATATCTCTGGTTCTTTCTCTTCTGCCTCTCTCTTCCATTTATAAGTAACCCTGTGATTATATTAGGTCCACAAGGGTAATCCAGGATCATCTCCCCATCTCAAGATCATCTGCTTAGCAACCTTAATTCCATCTGAAAACTTAATTTCCCCTTTACCATGTCATCTCAAATTTTCACATGGATCTGAGAATTATGGACATCGTTGGGGTAGGGGTAGACATTGTTCTGCCTACCACAAGCCATAATGCTGGCATCGAAATAATCTTTTCTTATCACTTCAGGTGACCTTTCCTTTCCTATCAATTCCAAACTTTTTCATTTATATTTTTATAGTCCTGCCTTGTTCTTAAAATTTTGGTATGATTTCAGAATATGCACTATGGGATAGTAAATTGCAATTTAAAAAATCAAATCTGAAGGGAAGATTCTGAGAAGATAATAGATAAGAAGCACCGGGAATATGTCTCCCCACCTGGACAACAATTGTGCTGGTATAATCTGTCTGATGTAACTAGTTTGAAACTCTAGAGTCCACTGAATGTTTGTAACTTCCAGGAAGCTATTCTCATCAATTTCAACTCTCAGCATAGCACAGACTATTTATCCTCCATTTTGGGAACCAAAACACCAGGACATTCAAAAGCAACTGTATATATAGGAGAAATGAGAAAGTCACCTCACATGCCTGGGGAAAGACACAGACTTTAAAAGATCTGAGAATTGCAATAACATATAAGGAAAAAGAATCTGAAGGATACATATGTCTGAATCATTTTGCTATACACCTGAAACTAACACAACATTATAAATCAACTATACTTCAAATTTTCTAATTTAAAAAAATTTTTAATTATAATCTAGCGAAAAAGAGACCAAAGATGACCATAAGTCTACATTTCAGGCTGATCTTTGGAAGACACAGACTAGAGCAATTTTTTTGCCCTTTCTTTCAAAAATTAACTTAATTGAAGTATAATTACAATATTGTGATGATCTCTGCCATACATCAACATAAATTGGCCATAGGCATACATGTGTTCCCTCCCTCCTAGACACCCATCCCACCTCCTTCCCCATAAAAACCAAAAGCCATCAAACCTTGGGGAAGGGAGAGAGTCTGATTTCCAGAGTTATCATATCATTATATTGAAATGTCCATGTTATCAACAGCAACAGAAAAAATATCACAAGGCATACGAAGAAACAGGAATGGTGGCCCATTCAAAGAAAAAACCCACACCAACAGAACTGTACCAGAGAAAAAACAGATGGTGGACCTACTATACAAAGACTGTTTAATAACTATCATAAAGATGGTTAAAGAACTAAAAGAAGACACAGAGAATGTCAATAAGGAGATAGAAAGCCTATAAAGAAACTCTAGAGTTACAAAGTGTAATAATTAAAATGAAAATTTCAAAGGCAGATTTGAGCAGGCAGAAGAAAGAATAAGCAAACTTAAAGATAGGATGATCAAATTAGCAAGTCTGAGGAATGGAAAGAAAAAAGATTAAAGAAAAGTTAACTGAGCTAAAGAGAATAGTGGGACACCTTTAAGGAAACCACCATGCACATTACAAGAGTTTCAAAACAAAGGAAAGAAAGGGGAAGAGATTGTTTGAAGAAAATAACAGCTGCAAACTTCCCAAGTTGGATAAAAGGCATGAATATAAACAACCAAACTCAGCGAACTCCAACTAGGTGATCTCGAAGAGAGCCACACCAAGGGACATTGTAATCAAACTGTTGAAAGAGAAAGACAGAATCGTGAAAGCAGCCATAGAAACAACACATCGCATGTGTACAAGCGATCCTCAGTAAGTTTATCTGCAGATTCCTCATCAGAAACCTTGAAGGCCAGAAGGCAGTGGACTGATACAGTCAAAGTACTAAAAGATAAAAACTGTCAACCAGGAATCCTATATCTGGCAAAAGTAACCCTCAAAAGTGAGAGAGAAATTAAGACATTCCCAGATAAACACAATCTGAGAGCTTATAAACACTAGCCCTGTCCTACAGGAAATGCTAGAGTTCTGCAGGTAGAAATGAAAGGACACTGGATAGTAACTCAAAGTCATATGAAGAAATAAATATCTCACTGAAGGTATATACATGGGCTAGTATTATTACAGAAGTGTTCTGTAACTCTGCTTTTAATACATTTAAAAAAACAATTACTAGTCTAAAAGCTAGCATTATTATAACTTTGCTTTGTAACTCCACATTTTGTTTCCTATTCAATTTAAGTGATGAATAATAAGTAAAAATTATTACTGATTTTGGACATAGTGTATAAAGATGTAATTTTGTGACACCAATAACTGAAAGGAATGGGCAAGGAGCTGTACCAGAAGAGTGTTTGTATGTTATTAAATTTAAAGTGGTATAAGTTCAAATTAGAATGCTGCAGTTTAGGTTATCAAATGTAATCCTCATGGTAACCACAAAGAAAATAGTTAAAGAACATACGCAAAAAGAAATGAGAAGGAAATTAAGATGCTTTACTACAAAAGGAGAAGGCAATGGGACCCCACTCCAGTACTCTTGCCTGGAAAATCCCATGGAGGAGCCTAGTGGGCTGCAGTCCACGGGGTCGCTAAGAGTCAGACACGACTGAGCGACTTCACTTTCACTTTACTACAAAAAAAAAAGAAATCAGCTAAACACAAAAGAAGATAGCAGTGTGGAAAGTGAGGGACAAAAAAGTATAAGGCATATAGAAAACAAACAGCAAAATAAAATTAGCAGTTATTACTTTGAATGTAAATAGGTTCAGTTCAGTTGCTCAGTTGTGTCCGACTCTTTGCGACTGCATGAACCACAGCACGCCAGGCCTCTCTGTCCATCACCAACTCCCAGAGTCCACCCAAATCCATGTCCATTGAGTCGGTGATGCCATCCAACCATCTCATCCTCTGTCATCCCCTTCTCCTCCTGCCCTCAATCTTTCCCAGCATCAGAGGGTCTTTTCCAATGAGTCAGCTCTTCGCATCAGGTGGCCAAAGTAACTCTCCAATTAAAAGACAGAGATTGCAGACTTCCTGGTGGTCCAGTGGAAGAATGATTAAGAATCTGCCTGTTGGGCCTCCCTGGTGGCTCAAGGGTAAAGAATCCTCCTGCTAATGCAGGAGACACAAATTCAATTCCTGATCCAAGGAGATCCCATATGCCATGGGTCAGCTAAGCCCATGTGCCACAACTACTGAGCATGTGCTCTAGAGCTCAGGAGCTGCAGCTACTGAAACCCACGTGCCTAAAACCTATGCTCCTCATCAAGAGAAGTCACCACAATGAGAAGTCCACGCATCACAGCTAGAGCATAGTCCCCACTCGCTGCAACTAGAGAAAAGCCCATGCAGCAACAAAGATCCAAAGCAGCCAAAAATAAGTAATAAAACTATAAAAAGAATCTGCCTGCCAATACAGGGGACACGGGTTCGGCCCATGGTTCAGGAAGATCCCACATGCCGCAGAGCAACAAAGCTGATGTGCCACAACTACTGATCCTGAGCTCTAGAGTCCTTGAATTGAAACTACTGAGCCTGAGTGTTACAGCTACTGAAGCCCGAGTACCTAGAGCCTGTACTCTGCAATAAGAGAAGCCACCACAATGAGAAGCCCACTCGCAACAACAAAGACCCGGCACAGCCAAAACTTTTAAAAATTTAAAAAAAAAAGGCAGAGATTGGCAGAATGGATTTAAAATAATGATCCAACTAGATGCTGTCTACAAGAGACTCACTTTATTATTTTTTTAATATTTATTTATTTGGTTACGCTGGGTCTTAATTGTAGCATGTGGGGTTCAGTTCCCTGACCAGGGATTGAACCTGGGACCCCTGTATTGGGAACATTGAGTATTAGCCACTGGACCACCAGGGAAGTCCCCAAGACTCACTTTAGATCGAAAGACAAAAATATTAAAAGTAAAAGGATGGGAAAAGACTGCAAATAGTAACCAAGAAAGATTAGAGATGGCAATACTAGTATCAGACAAAATGCTTTAAATAAAAAAAGTTTGCAAGAGTTAAAGAACAGTGCATATTAACAAAGGTTGCATATATCAAGACATAACGATTATAAAATTTTATGCACCTAATAACAGACCACCAAAATACATAAATTGACAAACTTGAGGGGAAACTAGTTCCACAATAACAGTTGAAGACCTCAATACTCCTCTCTCAATAACTGATAGAACAAATAGTAGAAGATAGGTAAGAAGAGGACTTGAACAACACAATAAACAAGTAGATCCAACAGATATATGTAAATAGAACACTTTACCCAACAAGAGAAAACACATTCTTCTCAGGTACACATGAGACATTCTCCAGGATAAATCATGTTAGGCCACAATTGTCTCAATAGATCAAACCAGTAGTATTACCTAAAATATCCTCTCCCAACAAGGTGAAATTTGAAATCAATAAAAGAACCAAAATTGGAAATTCAGTAAATGTGTGGAAATTAAACAACACACTCTTTTTAAAAAAATCAAAAAAGGAATCACAAGGAACATTAGAAAATACTTGCAAAGTAATAAAAATGAAAACACAACATACCAAAACTTATGCAATGCAGCAAAAGCAGTGGAAAGGGGAAATTTTATAACTAGTAACAGTCACATTAAAAAATAAGACATTTATCTTATTAGATCAATAATCTAACTTTACAACTTATGAAACTAAAAAAGCTAGTGGAAGAAAGGAAATAATAAAGATTAGGATAGAGATAACCATAATAAAGGGTAGAAAACAGTAGAGAAAAAAATAAATCAATGAAACCAAAAATCCCTTTTTAAAAAATATCAACAAAATTTACAAACCTTTAGCTAGAATGACTAGGACAAAGGAGAGAAGACACAAATTACTAAAACAAAATAAATGAAAGTGAGGACACTATAACTGAATCTACATAAATAAAAAGGATTGTAAGAAAGTACCATGAATAATTGTATGTTCAAAAACAGTATAACCTAGATGAAATGAACCAATTCCTAGACACACAAAACCTACCAAGTCTGAATCATAAAGGAACAGAAAAACTGAATAGACTTAATAAGATTGAATCAGTAGTCAAAACTCCCCTCCCAACAAATAAAAGCCCTGGGCTTAATGGCACAGTGTTAAATGCTACCAGACATTTAAACAAGAACCAATACCAAACATTCTCAAACTTTTCAAAATATTGACAAGGAGGGAACACTTGCAAACTTATTCAATGAGACCAGTATTACTACAGTACCAAAGCCAAAAAAAGACACTATAAGAAAACTACAGGCTAATATCTCTTATGAACACTGACGCAAAAATCATCAATAAAATACTAGCAAACCAAATTAAGCAGCATATTAAAAGGATTACACAGCATGACCAAGTGGAATTTATTCCTGGAATACAAGGAGGGTTCAACATATGAAAAATTGACCAGTATAAATACACCACGTTAACAGAATGAAGGAAAAAACCTTCATGATCATCTCAATGGTGCAGAAAAAAAGCATTTGACAAATTCAATGCCCTTTCACGATATAAGGGAAAACCTCTCAAACTAGGAATAGAAAGAAAATAAATAAAAGGCATCCAAATCAGAAAGGAAGAATTAAAATTGTCTTTGTTCACAGATGATACGATCTTATATGTATACAACCCTACTGCTGCTGCTGCTACTAAGTCGCTTCAGTCATGTCCGACTCTGTACAACCCCATAGACGGCAGCCCACCAGGCTCCCCTGCCCCTGGGATTCTCCAGGCAAGAACACTGGAGTGTGTATACAACCCTTAGAGTCCTCAAAAAACCTGTTAGAATTAATAAATTCAGCAAATAGCAGGATACAAACTTAACACAGAAAATTCAGTTGCATTTCTATTAAATGAACAGACTGAAAAGGAAACTGTAAAATAAAATATTTAGGAATTAACTTACTATGGAGGTTAAAGACAAACAATAAAAACTATAAAACATTGCCGAAAGAAATCAAAGAAGCCGTAAATAAATGGAAACATGTCCCAGGTTCATGAATGAGAAGACTAAATATTAAATTTTTAATATTTAAAATGCCTATTGTACTCAAAATGATCTACACAGTCAAGGCAATTCCTATCAAAATTTCAAAGACACTATTTTCAGAAATAGAAAAATTATCCTTAAATTCATATGGAATCTCAAGGAACCCAGAATAGCCAAAACCATCATGAGAAAGAAGAACAAAGTTGGAGGTCTCACACATCCTGATTTCAGAACTTACTACAAAGCAATAGTAATCAAAAAGTATGGTACTGGTCTATAGACATACAGACCAACAGAATGAAATAGAGACCTGGAAATAAAGCCTTGCATACATGGTCAATTGATTTTCAACAAGGGTAGCAAGACAATTCAATGGGGAAAGGACAATCTTTTCAGCTAGTGGTGCTGGGAAAACTGGATAGCCACATGTAAAAGAATGAAGCTAGACTCTTACCTAATACCAAACAGAAAAATTAACTCAAAATGGATCACAGAACTAAACATAAGACCTAAACCATAAAACTGTGAGAAGAAAACGGCAAAAGCTTTACTGCACTGGATTTGGCAATGATTTCTTGGCGATGACACCAAAGACATAGGCAACAAAAGAAAAACTAGACAAGTTGGACTTCATGAAAACTGACAACTATTGGGCATAAAAGGACGTTTTCAACCACGGTTTCCTGCTTCAACAATGCTTGGGCAGGGACTTCCCTGGTGGTCCAGTGGCTAAGACTCCACACTCCATGCAGGAGGCCTGGGTTCAATCCCTGGTCAGGGAACTAGATCCTACACGCAGCAACTAAGATTTAGTGCAGCCAAATAAATAAGTAAAACAATGCTTGGACAGAACAGGTATTAACCTCCCATGCCTGCTGGTGCTCAGAGCCAGCCCTTCAACCCTTCTCACAGAGCTCTCAGGCTGCCCCAAAGCCCACACCCCACCCCACCCCACGGCTCCTGCTGCTGCTCTGGTGCTGGGCAGCCTTCACCTCCTCTCCTTGTCACCTCCCTGACCACTGAGGTCCCTCACTGGAGGGCCAGAACCACCCACAGGACTCAGAGGTCACCATCAACTGCCAGATCAGCCCAGAGCCCAACCTCTGCCTGTCCATGTCTCACTACTTCGGCTGCAATCCTGTGGCTCGGCAGAACTTTGCCAAATAGTTTCTTCACCAGTCTCGTGAGGAGGGGAAACATGCTGAGAAACTGATGAAGTTGCAGAATCAATGAGGTGACCACATCTTCTTCCAGGATACCAAGGAACCAGATCCTAAGGACCTAGAGAAGGAGCTGAACACAGTGGAGTGGATGTTACCCTTGGGAAGCGTGAATCAGTTGCTACTGGAGCTGCAAGAACTGGCCGCTGATAAGATCAGCCCCCACTTGTTGACCTCATTGAGACTCATTACCTGAATAAGCCGGGTTATGCAAAGAAATGGGTGACCACATAACTGGGACTTCACAACACTCTGAAAGTGTTTTTTGGGGGGTAACCTTTACCTTTTCTATAGGTTGTACCCAAACAACTACTTAAATTCTTTTGTACCATTCTTTCAAATGAAGCAATTTGGTACCCTCTCCAAAAAAACACTCAGAGTAAAAATGCAACTCACAAAAGGAGAAAATACTTGCAAATCATATATCTGATAAGGGATTAATATTAAGAGTCTATAGAGAACTCCTAAAACTGTACAACGAAAAACAAATAACCTGATTCAAAAATGGGCAAAGGACTTGAACAAACACTTCTTCAAAAAAGATATTCAAATGACCAATAAGCACATGAAAAGATGGGCAACATCACTAATCGTTATGTAAATGCAAATCAAAACTACAATGAGGTACCCCTTCACATCCATTAGGTAACTACCATCAAAAATAAATAAATAAATGTTGGCAAGGATGTGGAGAAATTAGAACCGTGTGCATTAAATTCGTGACTATAACACAATTATAGCCACTGTAGAAAGTAGCATGGTGGTTCCTCAAAAAAAAAATGAAATACAGACTTGGCATATAACCCAACAATTCCACTTCTGGATATATGCCCAAAGGAATTAAAAGCAGTGTCTCAAAGATATATTTATACACCCACATTCACAGTGGTTTTATTTGCAAAAGCTAAATTTTGGAAGCAACCCAAGAGTTCACGGACAGATGAATGAACAAGCAAAATGTGCTATATGCATAAAAGGAACATTTTTCAGTCTTAAAAAGGAAGGAAATGCTGACATACTCTTCAGCATGGATGAACCTTGAGCCTGTTATGCTAATTGAACTGAAAAGTGAAGTCACTCAGTCGCTCCGCGAGCCCATGGACTATAGCCTACCAGGCTCCTCCATCCATGGGATTTTCTGGGCAAGAGTACTGGGGTGGGGTGCCATTGCCTTCTCCAGAGTTTCTTTCCTACTCAGTGATCGAACCCAGGTCTCCCGCATTGTAGGCAGATGCTTTACCATCTGAGCCACCAGGGAAGATCTAAGTCAGTCACAAAAAGACTAGTACTGTATGATTCCATTTGTATGAGGTACTCGGAGTAGTCAAAGTTATAGTAAGTAGAATGGCGGTTGCCAGGGACTGAGGGGAGAGGGAAATAAGGAGTCATTGCTTAATGGCTGTGGAGTTTCGGTTTTGTAAGATGAAAAGAATTTTGAAGATGGATGGTGGTGACAGTTGCTCAACAATACGGATGTAATTAATACCACTGAACTGTTACTTAAACATGATTAAGATGGCAATTTTTATGTTATGTGTATTTCACAATTTTAAAAATTTGAAAAAAGATCAGGGCTAATTCAGGTCAAATCCAGTATGCAAATATATAGACCTTAAGTTTCTAGGCAGTTAGTAAATTAAGCAACAAATTTGACTTACTATCCCTCTACCTCTCAAATTCCTGGGGCATGTATTTTACAAACAAGCTTCCCTACGTATTCACCGAGTGAGAGAAAAGGATACTTTATATGGGCAAACTGTCTTAAGCTTGAGTGTAGAATAAATTTATTTCACACATATAAAGTCTCAAAAAACTTATACCCAACTTATATCCCTCTACCAAAGGGATAGCAGGGGATGGGGGAGTGTAAATTAGGATCCTGGGATTAACATGTATACATTACTGCATATAATAGGTAAACAACAAAGACCTACAGTATAGCACAGGAAACTATACTCAATATCTTATAATAACTCACAATGAAAAAATATGAAAAAGAATATATGCATATACATATATGTGTATATATATATATAACTGAATCACTTTGCTGTATACTAACACAACATTGCAAATTAACTATACTTCAATTTTTAAAAATTTACATCCCAACCATTCTTTCTTAGCACACTACTATATGACAAAAGTTAGCCCTTAATTGCTACTATGAGGTATCATGTATTTTTTCCAAACTCTTCACAGAACTGATTACAAACCCCCTGAGGAAGGGACCACAGTTTATATTTCAACAGGATTTTCAGACTGCGTTTGTACCACAGCAGAGATTCAGTACATGTTGTTTATTCCAGAGGTATTAAAAACAGCAAGTGAATCTTCCATTAGCAGAGAGAAGGGGAGGAATGGAGTCAGTTAGGACACGGGGAGTGCTAAGGCTCGTTTCTGCAGCTATTCACCCAGCAGCGCTCCATTAACTGGTCTCACCTAGTCCAGCCAATTTTACCTCCAGTTCTTGGCAACACACACCTTCCCAGAAATAATCATTATTACTATTCTCCATGATCACTAGTCATATTTAATTATAGAATTAAAAACGTGGGCAGAATCTCTTGCTATTTTCAAAAATCTTGGAATCGGGCAACAAATAGTTGTGCCCCACTTCCAAGGAAAGATGGTCTCTGCAGTTCCATTAAGTCCCGGTAGGTGGCGCTGGCACAATACAAACCAGTTCCAGTTGCCCTTGTTTATGGAAAGAATCCATCTCCTTTTGCCAATAAGGTTACAAAATGTATTTTTAGTGTGGCTTGATGGGCCATAGCTGTAACTTAACAATATCGGAATCAAATTCTGATACCTAATCAAACGGATGTAAGCTCTATTAGATTTCGATTAGCATTCATTCTGATTTGATTATAAGGCTTCAACCATTCAAAAGGCTAATAAGGAGACATTTAGATAATTGCAGCTGTCTGGGGTTATTGCATTTGCTATCATTTCCACAGAGTGATTCATGTACAGACTGGGCCATAAAATTTGTTTTTGTTGGTGGAGACAAGAAACGAGGGTTTATTGGGGTGGGGGCACTGTGAAACATTTTGCTGTTGTGGTCTGGCACTTGGGATTGTTTTTTCTTTTTCCTTTTTTTTTTAAATGGCATTGTTTTTTAATTAGAAGGGAAATATGAGCGTAGGGTGCTTGCCATTTAGCTGTTTTCCAAAAAGGTAGTCTCAATTCTGCATCCACAATACTGTTTCATTTGGCAAAAGAAGAGAGACATTGGCCAAGTTTCCTTTTCCTTTCTTTTAATTGAACTGACTTTCATTTGAACTGAGCAGATTAACCACATCAAAACTCAGCTCCCGCACAAAGGCCTTCTTCAGTAAGTAGAACTGGGGGTCTCTCTTCTCACTTAATGTCCTTCCTAGGTGCAAACTAGAGGTGTTTTACCAAAGCTGCTAGACCACTTAGCGAGGCTATTGAGACACACTTTAAATATAAAAGGAGTACTTGAACTAACTGACCTTCAAGGTCACTTCAGCCCCCACCACCTAAGATTCTAAAGATCAACAAAAAATGCCCCTGTGCCAGAGAGCCCCTAGACTCCAGGAGTGGGACAGGTCATCTAAGCTCCTAGAGCATCCCACATGTGGTATATTTTTCTGGATGGGACAGAGTTGCTGTTCCAGAGAGGTGGGGAAACTCACCCTTTATGCTACATGGGCCACTAAGAGCCTGAAATTCAAGCCTGGAAAGAAAAGTCATCAGTGAAAACTCATTTGTTCTTAAATCCAATACTTAATCATTTTAACCCACAGATAACTTACTAATTTGTCAATATTAGTATTAGCTTCAAAACTATATTCCACTCAAGGAAACAGATATGGTCTCTGAAGACTCAAAACCAAATTGTGAGGGGAGCTTATAATTCTCTTTTGTTCTGCTAGAAAATACGTCTCATGTCCCGACATGAAAACATAAATTCTCATAAATACTCCTCTATTCTCAGAGGCCTAGGATATAACCCCCCAGACCCCAGAACTACATCTTTTTGGTCCTATGTGTTGGGGCAGGACCTAGCCTGAGACTTCACAGACCACAAACACCTTGCTGTGCTATAGATCCAATCCTATTCGAGGTCAGACTTTATGTGTGAGAATATAAGAAAAAGCAAAGCTTTCTTAGCACAATGTACCAGCAAGCCTAATAGTTTGCCTTCTATACATTCGAATATAAATTCAGTAATCTTCCAGAAAGACAAACATCCTAGGCTGTCCTTTAATGCACTGGGTTTTTTCTTTCCCCAGTACAGGTGGTTGTGGGGTGGGCGAGGATCCAGAAGTCTTGACCATAAAAAGAATGCAGACTGACAAACTGAAGGTCTGAGCCACCGCCCAAGATTCATGTGGGTGGGGTCCGTTTTTCCCAGAAGTGCGGACAATGTCATTTGTAATACAGAAAAAATGTGGCACACACTGCCAGGGCAATTCTCTCAGCATTGAGTGAAGAGATGGGGGTGGGATGGGGCATGGATGAGGAACAGGGGATGGGGCCGTGCGTATACACACGGAGAAGGTGATCAAAGAAACACATGTCCTCCTGGGTCTGTCTCTGCAGACAGGCCTGGGGGCAATTGTTTGGAGAAGCAAGCAAGCAGCTGAGCCAACTCCTGAGCCACCCTGTGGAGGGAATTTCTATAACCCTTCAGTATCCCTAGAGCCAGAGCTCAAGTTTGGGACCTGGTGTTCCCTCAGCAGTAGATAATACGGTTTAGTACCAGAGAAATGGAGTAACTTTTTAGGGAGGAATTTCCTAAATGTGAAAAATCCATTCCTAAGATCCCAGCATTGACCTGGCTTTCTGAGATCTCTGACTTCATTTCCTATTGCTCTTCCCCTGACTCACTCCACTTCACCCGCAGTGCCTCCCTGCCGTGTTTCCAAGAGGGCCCACCTCAGGGCCTTTGCACTCACCCAGCTCACTCTCTCCCTTCCTTCAGGTCTTCGCCGTTGCCCTCTCCTCTTCCCAGCCACCCTGCTTAAAATTTCAATATGTCCTCCTGCCCTGACATTTCTACTCCTTTCTCTGACTTCATTTTTCTCTTAAACACCCTCACTAGTGTAGTCTATATTTTACTTATTTATCGGATATATTTCTGTCTCCTAAACAAGGTAAGCTCCCTGAGGGCAGAGTTTTGGACTGTATCTCCCATGCCAAGAAAAGTGTCTAGAACAGCGTGCGCACTCAGGGCAGAGCTTTGAATGAATCAAGTCGTTCCATATTCATACTTTCCACAGGAACACTGACTCACATGAATTTCTTCCCAAGTGAATTACTATCCTGAGAGTTTCTTAGAGAATGGTCAAGCGTCCTGGGAAACCCAGCTGTTTTCTAGAATCCTCCCTACTTTGGAGCAGTGGTTCTCAAAGTGTGGTCCCCGGCCGGAAGCAATAGAGTACTAGAGCTTGTAAGAAAGACATTTTCAAGCCCTACCCAGGACCTACTGGACGAAGATCTCCAGAGGTGGGGGCGTGGGAGAAGGGGGGTGAGGCAATCTAGTTTTAAAAGCCCTCTGTTGACTCTAAGGCAAGCTGCAGTTTGAGAACTAACCACTGAGTAAATAGCGGAGGGCTAAATTATCTAGAGATGGATTCTAGTCCTTGTCGACTTAGTTGTGTGACCCAAGTTGGTCACATCCAACATCCCTTAGTTGGGAACATCCCTCAACCTCATCGACCTTGTCTCTTCACCTACAAAATGAAACAGCTGCTAAATTTTTCTTCCATGCTTTCAGCGTACTACTGGCAAATCTTGCAATCACCGCCCTGAAGGACCTCTTTACTTAACCTTATAAATGTGTATTCGAAGTAATTCAACATTCTATCATAAGGAAAACTTTATTTTCTTTCAATCTGGCCTTTTCTCAAGTTTCCTGAATTGGTGAGCAATCTGTACAGTCACACAATCTTGCCACACTGGACGCCTCTTCCAATGACCATCTTCTCATACTTCTTGCCTTTTGCAGCTTCTGGGACGGCCCCCTCTTCTGATTTCCCTCCCGTCTCTTGAGCTGTTCTCAGATTTTTTGCTGGCTTCTTAGCCTCAGCTTCTTAAGTGCTGCTGTTCGCATCTTGATTCTTAGAATCTACACGCAATTCTGGGTGACTTTGTCTTCACCCTGACTTCAGCTATTTCTCAAGTAAGCTGACGACTCCCAAATATTTTATTCTCTTAGAAATCTCCACATTTCTAGGTCCCCTGAGATTAAAACATCCAACAGAGAACCCATCACTTCCCCCACCCACGTTTCTTCCAGTTTCCCCACTAGGCAGCCCCAGGTCAGGAACTAGAAGCTCCTGATGCCTCCTTCTCTCTCCTTGCCTCTCCTCCTCTTTGTCCCCACTCTGGGATCTCTTTAGCCATCTCTCTCCTCACTTTCCAGTCACTGCCTTTCACTGGCCGCCAGCTCCATGCCTAATGCACTCCAGTCTGTTTGCCACACTGTCCCCCAAACCACACTGATGGCAGCCACCGCGTAAAATCCCCAGGGACCTTCCTGGTGGTCCAGCAGTTGGGACTCTGCACTTTCACTGCAAGAGGCCCCGGTTCAGTCGCCAGGTGGGGAACTAAGATCCCTCATGCTGCTCGGTGCAACCAAAAAAAAGAAAAGAAAAAAAAATTTTTTTAATTTAAACAAAATCCCCCAGGGGCTCTCCATAGGTTTCAAGGCACTGGTCCAGCTTCTCTGCTCAGTCACATGGATCTGCCTCATCTCCTTCCTGCCCACACGCTTGTCTCCCCGCCCCACACCAGCCCACGTGCAACTGCTTGTTTCACACTTGGGTGCTTCACCACAGACTCCGCCTTCTCCTGGGCCTTCTCCCCATTTTTCTGACTTTCACTTGTCCCTTAAAATCTGTCCTTTATCATCTCACACCTGTCAGAATGGCCATCATCAAAAAGAACACAAATAACAAATGTTGGGTAAAATGTGGGAAGAAGGGAACCCTTTCACACTGCTGGTGGGAATGTAAATTGGTGCAGCCACTATGGAAAACAGTATGGGAGGTTCCTCAAAAAACTACAGACAGAGTCACCATATGACCCAGCAATTCCACTCCTGAGTATACATCCGAAAGGAAGAAAAACACCAATTTGAAAAGATACATGCACCCTGATATTCACAGCAGCATCATTTATAACTGCCAAGATTTGGAGGCAACCTAAGGGCCCACAACAAATGAAGGGCTAAAGAATATGTAGTGTATATATATTTTTTGTTGTTTAGTTGCTAAGTCTTGTAGGACTTTTTGTGTTCCACAGGCTTCCTTCACTATCTCCTGGTATTTGCTCAGATTCATGTCCATTGAGTTAGTAATGCTAACTAACCATCTCATCCTCTGCTTCCCCCTTCTCTTTTTGCCTTCAAACTTTCCCAGCATCGGGGTCTTTTCCAGTGAGTCGGCTCTTCATATCAAGTGGCCAAAATAGTGGAGCTTCATCATTAGTCCTTCCAATGAATATTCAGGGTTGATTTCCTTTTAGGATTGATATATGTGTGTGTGTGTGCATATATATATTCCATATATATGGAATACAACACAATGGAATACTACTCCACCAGGAAAAAAGAATGAAATTTTGCCATTTGCAACAACATGGATGGACATGGAGGGTATTATGCTGAGTGAAATAAATCAGACAGAGAGACAAATTCTGGATGATATCACTGATATGTGGGATCTAAAACAATACAACCAACTGGTGAATATAACAAAAAATAAACAGACTCACAGACACAGAAAACAAACCAGTGGTTACAGTGTGGAGAGGGAAGGCGGAAAGGGCAATATAGGGGTATGCGAATTAATCAATCCAAATTACTATGTATAAAATAAATAAGCTACCAGGATATATGTACAACACAGGGAATATAGGCAATATTTTATAATAACTATAAATGGGGCATGACCTTTAAAATTGTGAATCACTATATTTTACACCTGTAACTTTCATAATACTATACATCAACTATACTTCAGTTAAAAAAAAAAAACTCTCCTTGACCAACCCTCACAGCCTGCCTTAATTTCCCTAATTCTATGCTCCCAGAACACTTTGATCTTACTTCAACCTCAGCCTTTATCACTCCTTACTCAAATCACTCCTGGATCTGATTCTCTCTCTACCAGCCTATAAGTTCCCTAACAGCCAGGAACCTATATATATATATATATTTTTTAATCTTCAGACACCAACAGTGCCTGGCAGAAAAGTGCTTAATAAACGCTTGACAAATTAATGTGTTTTTTTTTTCTTTATATACACAACACTTTTTCTCTAGGGATCTGCTTTTTTCGTATTAGTCAAGTGTGTTAATATGTCACATTTCCTTTAGCGTAACCAGTCCTTTGACTAAACATAGCTGCAGGCAGTTAGGGATAGATGTCCGTGCTGGATCCTGGATCACGAACTAAGAAAGCTAATTTGCTCAGCAGGAAAGACTCTGATGGGACGCCTGGGGTAAGAAGGAAGGCCAGCCTGTCTGTGGGGGCTGTGACATTTTGAAAGCACCAAATTCACTGTCACCTCGAGCTTTTCCTGTGAGGCAAAAGGGGTGACAGAGGCGGGGGCTTTTGTCTTCTCTTGTGGGCAGATTTCCCCTGTGAGTTTTCCTTTTGTGGTGCCTGTGGCCACGAAAGAGCCTTCCCCAGGAACCCCCACCTATTTTTAGCCTCAGTTCAACACCCTACAGACAGCACCCCTCTCATGCACCTCTATGTTAATTTTCAATCCTGCTGTTGCCAAGATGAATCAGCCAGGGCTGGTCTGATGAACTGCTAGACCTGAAGTGAGAAGACAGACTTGAAGTGAGAAGGTAAAAACCTTTAACAGTGGAAAGTTGCAAAGATGCCCTGACATCTAACACATCTAAGCCTCCGCGTGCTTCTTTTACAAAACTGTTTTGTGTATGGTCACATGTCACGTTATTTGAATGAAGTTCTCTGTGATCCGGCTCTTGAGATTTAGAGCCTGCATTGAATGACCTGGACTCCTCACTAGGATTTGCTCCTGAAGGAAAACTCATCTGGGAAATGAATTGTTCTAGATGTTGCCTGAATGAGGTATATGACATACCATCTATCATTCTTGGGCTTTTTAAGTACTGATTATGTTAGTTGGTGCTCGCTTCCACCGCATATATATAGTAAAATTGGAATGATACAGAGAAGATTAACAAGGCTCCTGCGCAAGGATGACATGCAAATTCGTGAAGCGTTTCATATTTTGGAAGCTTCCCTGGTGGCTCAGCTGGTAAAGAATCCACCTGCAATGGGTGAGACCTGGGTTTGATCCCTGGGTTGAGAAGATCCCCTGGAGAAGGGAAAAGGCTACCCACTCCAGTATTCTGGCCTGGAGAATTCCATGGACTGTATCATCTATGGGGTCACAAAGAGTTGGACGTGACTGAGCGACTTTTTTTTTAATGTTAGTTGCTGTATGCTTTGTGATACAAGGTCAAGCTCTTGAGATATATTTTGTGTTGAAAATGTTCCTGCTTCTAATAGATTACCTTGGAAGGACAGCTATCTCTCCACTGGGTCCAGCCCAAACATGTGTCCACAGGCCTTCAGCCTTGCAGTCCACTGATGGGAGCTCTGATGAGGCATCGCCCTGCTGGCAACCTCTCAATCAACTAGGTTGATTCCCATTCAGCCTTCTTCTCCTCATTCCATTATGTCCCCCAAGGATTTCTGCCATGGGAAATACTCTAAGCAAATGCTTATCTTTCCTCGAACCTAGAGCTTCTGCCTCAACTTACTCTTTGATCTCTTGTGCTGAGGAACTGGACTAAATCATAACCAAGCTTCCAGGACCTCATCTATCTCTGTACTGAAGGTTCTGAGGAGGAGTTATCTGCCTTCTTATTTATCCTGGGTCCCATCTTAGAGGGTACCCTCATGGAGCAGAGAGAAAAGAAGAGAAGTGAGGCACCATCTAGGTCTATTTGCAGTCTCTTCAATCCTCTTATTAATGCTCCAGTCCCCTGATGGGCTGAGGTCTAGAATGGCTCTGGGTTGGCCCCCCGTCCTCCTCATAGTCAACACTTCTTTCCTCTGTAAAATGAGAGTGGTAACACCTCACTCCATGGCAGAAGCTGGACCAGATGAGCTCTTGAGATAGTTTCCAGACAGAGAAGAGTTGATTGGATGAAGAATGAGGTATTAACAGAAGAAGAGTCGAAGAACAAGTATCAGGACTTCCCTGGTCACCCAGGGACTAAGAATCTGCCTTCCAATTCAGGGAAAGGGGGTTCCATCCCCAGTCAGGGAACTCAGAGCCCACATGCCACAGGGCAACTAAGCCTGCGCTCCACGGGTCCTGAGCCCAAAGTGCCCTACAGCTCACACACCACAACTGGATAGAAGCCCCAGGGCTGCAATTAAGGCCTGACACAGGCAAAATAAATAAATATTCTTAAAAATTACCATTTAAAACAGAACAATTATGTTAGCTCTGAAAAGAGGATACTTGCACTTTAAACAATGGACTGGACAAAAGAAAACACAGAAGACAGGGATTTTCTCCACCCCTCCCAGCAGGGCTCATTCCACCCCCTTCTCTGTGTCCAACTAGAGTCGAAAGGGGACATCGAGCAATAAGTAAGCAGTACGAGTCAGTGTGTGACCTCAGACCCCATGTACAAGCCAGGCCATAAGAATCAGAAGGATTCAAAACTGGGCAGAGTCCTCTGGGGAAAGGAACAGAGGGAAAGACTCTTGGAAAGGGAAGGTCCTGGCAAGGAAGTAGTAGAAGGAAGCTGGTCCCTGGGCAGGGAAGGACAGCAGAGGATATATCCCAGTACAGACCAGATCCCCAGGAGTAGAATGGTGGTGCTGGGAAGAAATGGGGACCATGGTGGCCAAACTGGGCGGACTCTAACTCTGGAGGGCTGTGAATCCTGCCTGAGGAGCTCAAGACTCTGTCCTGCAGGTCATGGTAAGTCATTAGAGGTCCTGTTACAGGAAATAACAGGACAAAAATGTGTGTCAGTGAAAGGAAATGTAATTGTCTCATTGTAACCCTCTGATACCATTTGAATTTTTTAACCACTTTTTCAACCAAGTGCAAGTTCTGTGTTTATGTATTTTTATTACTACAGAAAATATAACACATAATTTGTGCCATTACCTTTGAAGAAGCTTTAAGTAGGAACAGTCAAGCCACACTGTCAGAGTGTACACAGGGGATGGGTCCGAATGCTGGCTTGGCTTTCTGGGTAAGTGACTTAACCTTTCAAAAGAGAGAACGATCCCCATCTAGGACAATGCTTCTGAAGTTTAAATAGGATAAAGTACTTCAAGTGGTAAGTGTTCAGTAAACTTAGTATACGTGACTTGAGAGGCCACTGTACTTAAACAAGGCCTACAGTAATATGGGGACAATGGAAACGGAAGGACACAGGCTGGTCATATCAAAGGTAGGATTCACTGAACTGATCGGCTAGAGGGATTTCAGGAGCAGGAGTATGCACAACTTTCCGGGGAACCGTGATAAATGATGCACTAGAGTCACACCTAAATACCCAGTTTCTGGGCACATCTTCCACCCAACTTGCCGGAAATCCCATCCTTAAGAAAATGTGGGTCCTCGGAGAAGTTATTCCATGGACGGCCTGAAGATGTCGCTGCAGACAGTACCATCCATACTGAGCTCCTCATCCTGTCTGCATTCTGCCATTCCAGCAGGAAAATTCCACTGCGGCTCTGTACTCCACCCCGAATTTGAGCTGCTGCTCCTCTCTCTCCTGTGAGCACTCATCCTTCCCTCTCCCGCCTGCCCTGATGCCCTGGCCACCTGGGGGTGACTCTGAGCCCTTCCAGACAGGAGAGCCTACTTTGTCACCAGGCTGTTCGTGGGCTTCCCTGCGTCTCTCCATCATCACATTTGTATAGATTATTTACCGAGACTGGCACCTGTGCTCTCGCCCCTGAGCACGTTCCCCCAGCCTCCTGAGTTTCAATCAGTGAGCGTAGGGGTACACTGATTACTTGTCTCCTGTGCTCTTTATATTCTCTTCTAAATGGCCCATTTTTCAAATATTAGCATTAAAGATTTGGTGACGCATACATTTACCTCATTTGCTGAAAATGTTGGTGTCCTTGGTTAAACTAATCCCTGAACTGTGGCCTATAAAAACAGCCGTGGGATATAGGAAATGATGAGCATTTCGGAGCCAAGCTGAGTGATTTATCCAGAGGGAATATCTCACAGTCATGGGATTGGATTCTGATGGCTGAGACTCGGCAACAAAGGGAAAATGTCCCACATTAGTTTCCCCCTTTCTCCCTGCTCAAGGCTTCTGTTCGGAACCCTTCCTCTTTCTCTATTTCTCATTTGTTTTCAGCATCTAAAAATCAGCCTAAGAGTATGAGATTAACAAAAATACACTATTACATATAAAACAGATAAGCAACAAGGATTTACTGTTTGGTCCAGGGAACAATATTTAGTATAATAACCTATAATAGAAAATAATATGAAATAATCCATTATACATGTACATATATGAATCACTTTGCTATATACCTGAAACTAACACAACATTGTAAATCAATTATACTTCAATTGAAAAATTAAAATAAAAAGCCTAAGAGTAACATTCAGAATCAATTTTTTTATAAGTATCCATCATTAACAGCCTCAGAGAGAAGACTCCAAGACACATCTTGATTTTTAATACTTATCCAATATTTATCTGGGGCTCTACTTCAGAGACCAGAGGGTCAAAAAGGAGGTTTGGGCAAGACATTATCCTGGTGATTACAAGAAAAGGCTAAGGATTAAGGTTCCTAAATCCTTACTCTATTTAGAAACTGAAGCAAATCTATGATTATCTGTGATGCAGCTATGATTCTGTTTACCTTTGACCTAAACCATTCCCAAAACTTCAGACCACACAGGAAAAAAAAAAATGTCTACATCCCCATACAGCTTCTGGAGGTGCTCTGACATTGAGAGGGGTCATGACCTCCTCCTCGATTATGTACCAAGAGCAGGGACCTCCTCTCTCTTAGGTCCCACATCCTGTGGAAAGGCCCTGGCAAACAGCAGCAAACATACAGGCATGCAGAAGCAGCAATGCGCTCTTAAACCCCCACCCCCTCCCTAATCCAAGTCCTCCTCCCTGAACACAACAGAACATGAACCACCCTCACACCTGTAGCTTGGTTACTGCCAACAAACAGCCGAAAGGGAGAACCAGGAATTCTGGCCACAGATAACACGTGAGGGCCACCCCCACCCCCGTTCCTGGCAGCAGCTGGTTCTCCAACAGGCAGACCTGCAGCAGGAACACCTCTGCTGCTGCTGCTGCTAAGTCGCATCAGTCGTGTCCGACTCTGTGCGACCCCATAGACAGAAGCCCACCAGGCTCCCCTGTCCCTGGAATTCTCCAGGCAAGAAAGGAGAGGTTTATTGAAACCATACGAGTATTTTTAAAAAACCTAAGTAATCTCTGTAAGAAAAATCAGAGTTATGTTGAACTCGTTACACTTATTTTACAGGATAGTGTTGAAAGTTTTGGGGGCCAAGAGACAACTCTCTTGCAGCGATTCCAGCCCTGACTGCAGGAGCAGATGGAGCTTCCTAGAGGGACACACTCCACTCTCAGCCTCTGGTTACAGTTACACAGAATTACAGAGGAGAACCCTGATGTTGCCAAGAGAGGTGAAGGCAGGTGCCTTGCCCCAAAGTACCCAAAGTGACATCATACTTTGGCTGAAAAAGAGGTTATAAACTCAGGGCCTGCAGGCTCGATTTAGTCAAAGGATGCAGAAATGCATTTGCTTGTTTTTTTACAACGCTTTAAGATTTGAGATTTTTCACATTAAAATCCATTTTCTGATTTTTCTTTTTTTAACAATGGAATGTCAGTGCTGAACTTCAAGTGCTGCTTGGCAAAAATTATCTGAGCTGAGTGTGAGAGACACTCTCAGTCAGAGATGTCACCATTCCCTCTCATGTGGCCAGCTTCACGCATTTGCAAAAATTGCCTGGGCTCTACTGGAAAGTACGGGAAGGAGTTTAGGACCCTTTCAAACTTTGAGTCCCATTAAACTGCAGGATTTATAGCTAAAGAAACCTCTGAAGGCTTTGACAGTCTTATTTTCAGGTCACTGCGAAAGTCCTGGCAGCTGTTTTTCTATGGAGAATGCACCAGAGCGTGGGAGCCCCAGGTTCTGAGAGGGATGGACAGAAATGGTTGCTAACCACCACAGGAGGAAAGAAGACTAGGATTTGTGGCAGAATATAAATTCAGAATTTCACAGCGGGGCACCCATCAGCAGCCTGCCTGTCTCACTTGCCCTCCAGGGCTCTTGTCATAGTTCTTCCCTCTTCCAGCCTGGCCGAAGGGGGCCATAGACACCCTTCTTCAGGAGCTTGGTTTGCTGGAGCTAAAACAAGTTTTGGCCACTGACACAGGACACCCTACCCATGCTGTTAAGAAAAGTCAAATATGCTGGACCACCTGGTTGAACTTATAGAAAAATCTCTATGCTGCCAGGCCACTGGACACTTCAGGCAGGAGTTCAGTCCACACTGTGCATTCCCCACCCAGAAGACCACACGAAGTGCCTGCAGCCCACCCCCAGGCCTTAATGGTGTTCCTTTTCCCATGGGGGTGGCTCCTGCTGCCAGTGAAGCAAGCAAGCATCACTGGGCATCCTGTCCATGATGCTTGCTTCTCCAGGGCTGCTCCTGAGCCACTTCAAGGCTAACTTATTCTTTTGCCTCTTATATAAAAAAAGAAAAGAAAAGAAAGGAATTCCCTGACAGTCCGGTGATTAGGACTTCACTGCTGGGGCCCAGGTCCAATTGGAGAGGTGCTGCTTCTGCTGCTAAATCGCATCAGTCGTGTCCGACTCTGTGCAACCCCAGAGATGGCAGCCCACCAAGCTCCCCCGTCCCTGGGATTGTCTAGGCAAGAACACTGGAGTGGGTCACCAGTGCCTTCTCCATCGGAGAGGTGGGGTCAGAACTAAGATCCCACAAGCTGCCTGCCACAGCCCCCCCAAAAAGGCTTTAACATGACTTTAAGAGGTTTTAACATCTTTAAAATGGTCAAGATTAGCTAAAATGCTTCACAGTGAGGTAGGGAGGACTCTTAAGCGTATAAAGTTCTTTCTAAACCAAAAGTCAGTTTTGCTGTCTTCTGCTCCATCTGTTGCTGTTTTCTGACTTCCCCTGTATGTTCTCTATCACCCAACTGTAATGTTTGCTGATTTAAACCCTTTAGAGCATATGACAGAGAGAAAACCTTTTGGATCACATTACCCAAAACTGTCTCTCTGGTTGCAGGAAAACAAAAGGTACCTCCTTGGGAATCCCCACTAGAGGGACAGGTCATCAAGGCTTAGCACCTCCCAAAAGTTCCAAGTTCAGTTCAGTTGCTCAGTCATGTCCGACTCTTTGCAACCCCATGGACTGCAGCACGCCAGGCCTCCCTGTCCATCACCAACTCCCGGAGTTTACTCAAACTCGTGTCCATTGAGTCGGTGATGCCATCCAATCATCTCATCCTCTGCCGTCCCCTTCTCCTCCTGCCTTCTTTCTTTCTCAGCATCAGGGTCTTTTCAAAAGTTCCAAGGTGCCATGACAAATCACTGACTACCTAGGCCTGAATTTTACCACTAGGTGTCACACTAAACAATCAGAAATAAAGACCCCCCCCCCAGTTGCCCAAGGCTGCAGCAGTAGCAACTGCAGAAAATCATCAAAGGAGGTGCAAAGAAACATATTCCTGAAATACTTTGGACTTAGGCATAGTTTTTTTCAATGATCATTTTCAAACCTGCAGCTGACAATTGTTTCTAAGGTACCTTTGTAAGTGGGGCAGTCAGAGTTTGCTGTTTTTGTACCTTTTAAATGTATTTTTTATATATGAAAATCCCCAGATGGGAGAACATCTACTCTCTATTTTACCTAACAATTGGAGTAGAAAATACTTTGCATGTCTTTCAAATTATAGTGTATTCAGTCTCATTTTCACAAGGTGTTTTCAAAAGTGTTAATATCATGACTGTTTTTGGCCAAACAGGTTGGGATAGAAATTAGATAAACTGCCATGGAATGTCCAGGTAAATTTATCTGCATCTGTTTCTTTTTAGGAAAGTGGGGAAAATAGTTCCTTACTTACAAGATTAGTTCTGAGAACTAACAATGTATAGCAGAAAGTGCTGGAGCCCTTCAAAAATTTATACCATGATATTTCTAAGAGCCGTGGTTACCCTTAAGCAAAGATACATGAGCATTTGTGATCAAGTAATACAATTTTTAATCTGGAAAAAAAATCTAAACAGCATTAAACCCAATCTTATTATAAAAGCAGGTATCCCATAGCAAAGGCAGCTAATCTCTCCAACTAATATGCAGGCAATTAGAGGTAAAGCTGGGAACTGAGGTCTCCTAGAGTCTCCATTGCACCTCTCCTAATACTTACATATTTGTGTATCACAGGCCTGCAGAGGACATGTGGCCTCTATCCCTGAGAAGTTTTCATTTTAATGTATGACCATTACTACCCCGACAGTTTTACTTCTTGATTTTACTTTTTTCTCCCCCTCATATTTTGTCTCTCACTCCCATTGACCCAGATTCCCTACATTCAGATACTGGGGGTAGGGGAATGGAAAGGGGAGATGAGAAACGGAGGCTTGGTAAGTACATGGTCAGTTAAGCGGAAGATGATTGCAATCATCACCAGAAATCTCTGCAAAACTAGAGGCTTTCTGGGACCTATTTTGAAGAACTCTGACCCACGTTTCTGTATTTTGCCTGGACCAATGCTAGAAATAGATGAATGCATACCTCTCATTGACTAGGAGGTGGGGGTGGGGCAGAGAGCCTAGGTTCTATTTCTGCAGGTGAGAGGAGGGTGGTGAGCCTGGAGTGGCTACCCATACGGCAAGCATGGGTCCCATGCAGGTCTCTCCCGGGCAGGAGAGCAAGGAGCCAGCAGGATGAAGGGCACCATCGGCTGCCTTGAGCCTCCTGCACTATGCCTGGCAGCTAATTTCTTAGCCATCCATAAGGCCCCATCTTGGATAAGGCACTACTCTACCCATTCTTCAGCCACCTTCCCTAAATGCTTCTGCAAAGTCGCCCAGCAGAGCACCCAGAAGTAGGTTCAGGGTCTGTTCCCTGCAGCAGCACAGCGCAGAGCAAGGAACCCGACCTCCATAATTATTTCCTTACTGCAAGGGATCTACAGCCTCTGCTACAAAGATTCATACCTTGCTTTCCTTGAATAATACCATGGCTGTTTTCACCGTTTTCCTGCATACAGGGTAGAGTGCTTGCCTCTCCCCCAATAAACAGGATTGCTAATCCCAAGGAAATGATTGAGGGGTCTCCAAGGGCAACCCACTCCAGTGTTCTCGCCCGGAGAATCCCAGGGAGCCTGGTGGGCTGTCGTCTCTGGGGTCGCACTGAGTCGGACACGACTGAAGCGACTTAGCAGCAGCAGTAGCAGCCTCCATAGGCTTTTAATGCCAAAAGCTTTAGAAACTTCTACC
>SJYV01000585.1:233309-261489 GCA_006410875.1 Neotragus pygmaeus | reverse complement strand
CGTGCGGGTCCCCTCGGCCGGAGGCGGGGCGGCGGCGGGGACGCGAAGTCCCCGCTTGCATAAGGCGGGGGGGCGGGAGTTTCTGCCCCGCTGGCGGGCGCCGCGCGGCCGGGAGGGGAAGTACAGGGCGTTCCGGCCCGGCGAGAGGGCGGGGCGGTCTGGCCGGCGCCCGCCGCCGAGCGCGCGGGGGGGCAGCCCGGAAAGTCCCTGGGCGCCTGCCAGGAACACTCAGCTCATAATAACCTCGCGGAAAACACCGCGGCCTCGGCCTCCAGAAACCCCGGCCTTGCGCAATCCCCCCGGGCCGCTCCTCCCCGGGCCCCACGCAGTGCACTCACCAGCCCTGGGGGTTTTCCCTCTCTTCCCCTCAGGTTCCTGCACTTGGCCATCATCCACGAAGAGAAGGCGCTGACCATGGAAGTGGTCCGCCAAGTGAAGGGAGACCTGGCCTTCCTCAACTTCCAGAACAACCTGCAGCAGGTACTGCTCTGCCGCCGCGTACCTCTCTCTACCGCTCTGACCCCGAGATAAAACCGGGTCTTGCACATGATTTCTAGATTAACAAAGGTTTGGTCATTATCTGCCCTGATTTTTTACACCTGTGTCAGCCAGCATTCTAGAACACAAAATTCCATTGATTTGGGGAGGCCTTTATGAAGCCCATCTGGGGCCTCTGGTATTTTGCCTTGCACCTGGTATGTGCCTAGGAAAAGCAGCACCCACAACCAGGATATCTCTGGGGTTCAAGGGAACACAGATGGTGGGTTGGATCCATAGCTTATCCTTTCTGTCCTTCTTCTGTTTGTAGACGCCACTCCACTTGGCTGTGATCACTAACCAGCCAGAAATTGCTGAGGCACTTCTGGAAGCTGGCTGTGATCCTGAGCTCCGAGACTTTCGAGGAAATACCCCCCTACACCTTGCCTGTGAGCAGGGCTGCCTGGCCAGCGTGGGAGTCCTGACTCAGCCCCGGGGAACCCAACACCTCCACTCCATCCTGCAGGCCACCAACTATAATGGTACGTCCAGCTGTCCTGCTCATCAGAGGGCAGGTGAGGTGGACACGGGGGAGGCAGGCTGACCTAAGGAGTCCAGGCAAGGCCTAAGCTCTCAACATGTGAAAGATGGAGAAAACATGTATAAAGGCCTAGTTGATGCCTTTCTAAAGTCCATTCAGAACCCAGATTCTGAGCTCTTCAAATTAAGAAGAATGTATCCTTTAAAAGAATAGGGACATATGTATACCTATGGCTGATCCATGTTGATGTATGGCAGAAACCAATACAATATTGTAATTATCCTTCAATTGAAAATAATAAATTAATAAAAAAAAAGAATAGGTGAAACCTTCTGCTTGAGAAGTGAGTGTTGAAGCAAGTAGTTATAATACTGTCTTACTTTTGGTCTTCTAGGCCACACGTGTCTGCACTTGGCCTCTATTCATGGCTACCTGGGCATCGTGGAGCTGTTGGTGTCCTTGGGCGCTGATGTCAACGCTCAGGTCAGTGCCTCACACCTTTAGATGGGGTACATCAGGCCACCCTGGTCCTCAATACGAGGGCTTTTGCTGCAAGCAGAACTGCCAAACTCAGCCATAAGCATCTTGAATTCCTTATGGTTTCAGGAGCCCTGCAATGGCCGAACTGCCCTCCATCTGGCAGTGGACCTGCAGAATCCCGACCTGGTGTCACTCCTATTGAAGTGTGGGGCTGATGTCAACAGAGTCACCTACCAGGGCTACTCCCCGTACCAGCTCACGTGGGGCCGCCCCAGCACCCGGATACAGCAGCAGCTGGGCCAGCTGACCCTAGAGAACCTTCAGACACTGCCAGAGAGCGAGGATGAGGAGAGCTATGACACCGAATCAGAGTTCACAGAGGACGAGGTGAGTCCCAATTAACTTGTTCATGGCTTTGCAAAAAGGAAGAGGAGAGGCCATTCTCCCTCCCCCCTTCTAAGGCTCCTAGAGTTCCTCCTTATCCTGAGGGTCTCAATGTAATGAGCCTCACAAGCTTGAGTATGTGTAAGCAGAATCCCAAGAGTATGTCTTTTTTTTTGGGGGGGGGCTCTTCTTGAAGGAGGATCCTTAAAGGAAAACTTCCTCAGCCCAGGAAATTCATTTACATTCAGTGTATAGAGAATGGAGTCCAAGAATACTTGAGTTATTTCCAGTAACAGCCCTCCCCATCATCCTAGCACCCTCGGCAAAGCCCTATAGTTTAACATGCCTTTTTTTTTTCTCTTTTTAGCTTCCCTATGATGACTGTGTGCTTGGAGGCCAGCGTCTGACGTTATGAGCTTCAGAAAGAAGCTTAAAAGAACATGGACTTGTATATTTGTACAAAAAGAGAGTTTTATTTTTCTAAAAAAAAAAAAAAAGAAAAAAAAAGGGAGGGATGTACTTAGAACCACACTGCCTGGACTGGAACATTTTATTCTGGATTAACCCTCAGTTTGTCATTTTCGTGAACTCTGGAAGAGGGGGCAAGAAAAATCATTGGAATTCAGAGAAAACCTTTTAAATGTCACCTTTGGTGGGGTTTCAGGGGGAAGGTTATTCAGAATTTGATGAAAGGACTCTTATTTATTATGCTTATTGGCTGAATCACCATGGGTTCTGTGGCTGTGCCAGTTGAGTGACGTGTAACCGTCAGGTGTGTTCTTAAACCAGTCGGGGGGGTGGAGTTAAAAGTCACTACCTGTCAAGGTGTGTGTTCCCCTCCTGTAAATAGTGCATATAGTGTATTTTGTCGGTAATTATTTTGGTACTTTTAAGATGTATATTTATTAAACAGATTTTTACAAACAGAGTTATCCTGATCATTTTCATTGGGCTGCTGTGGGTCTCCTCCACTGAGAGTCATTCAGTCCCCAGGCGGAGGCGGAGGTGGAGAGCATGTGGGAGAACTCACCACAGCCACGGAACCCTCTCACAGAGCAGCTTCTCACACTGTCGACACCAGCCTCCCAGCTGGGCTTTGCAGGCAGCCCCGGCCCGGTGCGTGGGTGGGAGGCTGTTGTAAGGTGATAGGAAACATCAGTCTCAGGCTTGGGGCGGGCAGGCTGTTTGGCCCACAGCGGAGGGCTCTTCATTGTCGCCTGCTTTTATCTTCTTGGTTTAAGCTATTCCAAGACCTTACTTCCGCTTTAGGAAATTATTTTGGCCAAGAGTAGTATGTGTAATTTACATTTTCTAGAGCTGGGAAAGATCTGTATGAGAAATTCCTGAGGACGGGGGCTTAGGAATAGGACGGTGCTAACGTATGTTAGCAGGTGCCCACCTCTGGGCCTTTGTTTCCTTGCTTACAAACTGGACCATCTGAAGATTGCACAAGGCTATCCGCGCAAAAATCATAACAGAGTGCCAGGCACCTAGTGCTGAAGAAAAAGCACAAGCCGTTGCACAACATCCTGTATTTCACACAGAAAGGAACCAGTCCACACAGAATGTCCTGTTTGGGGTCACCTTTCTGGACAGACAGGTGGTTAACTTAGTTAATGCACTCTTGTCTTCAGTGGTTAACAGCTTTTAAGCACCATCCACCTGCAAATCAGCCTATTGTACTGTTAGCTGCAGGATAAAACTGACAAAAAAAGTCTGGGTCTTTTCATCAGTTCTGTCTGATTCTCCTGAATGATTCTACAGAAGATTTCACAAGAAATCAGTAACTTGTGAAGTTTAGATGCTATCAAAGTTTTTATCCCTAAAATGCATCTCTTGCCTAGACAGAAAGAGGAGTAAAGGAAAATTTATAGCATTGCATAAAATGCAGAATGGTGTATCAATAAATACAACTCGTGTACTTTGGCTTATGCCTAAGAGGACATTATTCCCTTAGGTTGTCCTTTTCTGGACCCATAAGTGATGTCACAGTCAAGTGAATATGATAATTATCTTAGACCAAAAAGGGGCCAATACCTCCTGAATCTTTCATATGTAAAGAGTATTGCTGTAGACGGGACCATGTGGTCAAAGCCGGCTCTATACACCTCCTGCAGCCTCAGTCTAGAGCTGAGCACTGTGGTGGCCCCTCTACCTGTCTCATCTTCTCTCAGGTGCTACAGGGCCCTCGCTGAAACTCCTTGTCCCTCTTAGAGCACCTGAACACAGGTGTTACATGATCTAACACATGAATGTCAGGTTCAGCCCTCCACTGACATACATGAGCGGTCAGAGGGGTGAGGGGAGGGACATCCACCTCCAATCTCAAAGAACAAAGGTTGGAAATTGGCTCCCAATTTTGGAATGATTCCCTTAGCGGATCTCAGTCAGACATGCCTCTTTGCCCCCCGTGGTTGAGTGTACAAGTCACTCCAGTTCTACACTAGAGGGTTGGAGAGATGGGACAAACAGACGCGGCCCACCTGTCCTCGGGCTCCTTGGGGACGGGCTTATGTGTAGAGGCATGACCTTCCAGGCTCACAGCACAGAAGGGCCTCTTCTGACCCAGTTGGGCCCAGCCTTCCACCTTCTTGGCTTCATTCAATCTTTCTGCTCTTCTGGACCCTAATCTCCAAAGTGGATTCCATTGTCTGTATAAACCTGGAAGTAGCTGGCCTCAGTTTCTTTCCTCTCTGGATCATCTTCCTGTTCCTCCATCTCCTTTCTTCTTTTTTTTACCTACCCTACCTTCATACCACTGGTTGGTGGCTGGAGCCTGGAGTTCCCTAAATAAAAATTTTAGAACTGAAACGTTCTAATCCATGGAAAGTCTTCCTTAGACTTTCTCCCTTGCAAATTTCTAAGCACACGAGAACCCAAGTTTTCAAAGACAACAGTTCAACAGACTGGCAGCCTTCTATGCACTCTGATTTTCTCCAAGAAGCCAAAGGTCCTGTCAAGACAGGTAGAAGTATAGGAGCCTTGGGGAGAAGGGAAGCGGCATAAGAGAGGAATAAAAATCATGTCAGCAACTTTCTTGAATTTAGTTCCTTGATTCCTTTTGTCTGCCTCATCCTCAGGATAAGTCATTTCCAGAAGGAAGGGTTTTTCTTTAAGGATGGAACAAACTCCAGTCTGAGCAATTTGAAGACTTTCCTTCACGCGGGTGCCGGGGGGCATTTGCATTGAAATTTCATTTGCTACTGGAAGTGATTAAATGCTTACAGTTAGAACTGAGTCAGTGAGATGTACTTGCTTCGCCCCCTCTCCTCCCGATTTTCATCAACTCGCCCTAGGTAAAGCTGAAGTTTCATTTGGCAAGAAAGGTCAGAGTGGAACTACAGTCAGAAACATACCCAAGAAGCACTCTCCAACCTCTGGGACCTGGACTAGAATATCCCACTTCATTTCCCCATTTTAAGGGAGTATCACAGAAACTGAAACTGGATGGCCCATGTGTGTTTCCCTCCTAAAGGGAATGCATGACGAAGCATTATTATTCTCCAGGCCCTGTGCTAGGTGCAAGAGACACAAAAAGGAAGCAGTCATGGCCTCTGCCTCAAAGAGCTCCTTGCTTAGGTGGAGAGAAAGATAGTACATAGAAGAGAGGATGACAGGATGAGGCACAGAATATGATGTGAACTCAGATCAGTGGCCCCCAGGGCAGAATGTGGCAGGAGGGGCGGACCTAGAGATTACACCCTGGTTAGCTATCGGCTCCCCAGGCCAGAACTATCCTCTTATATCCCTAGTGACCAGTGGGCCCCTCTCAACAAGTAGAGGAAACAAAGCTGTGCTCAGAACAAAACTAACTTCTGGGATGGGATTAAGCCAAGCTTCCACAGCACGCTGTACTGTTCATTTTTGCATTTCTGTGAGCTCTGAGATTCCAGAGCTGAGCCTGAAAGCAATGGAATGAATGGCAAATGATATGCGTGCCTTAGTCTGTTGTTGTTCAGTCGCTCAGTCGTGTCTGACTCTTTGTGAACCCGTGAACCACAGCACTCCAGGCTTCCCGGTCCTTCATCTCCCAGAGCTTGCTCAAACTCATGTCCTTTGAGTCGGCGATGCCACCCAATCATCTCATCTTCTGTTGCCCCTTTCTCTAGTCTAGCACTTCTCAAACTCAACGTGCACTCGAATGTGCACCTGTATGCCCTGGAGATCTTGTTGAAGCACAGTTTCTATTTCATTTGGTCCCAGGCTGGCCTGACATTTCCATTTCTAACAAGTCCCCAGACAAGGCCGGTGCTGCTGACCTGGGGACCACATTCTGAGGAACATTCTGAATATACTGTTACATTGGTTATTTATTAAAGCCAGCATTCTCGGCTATCCCCCTGGGTACCACCAACAAATCTGGACAAGCGTTTCTGCAGCTGCTCCTGAAGATGATCTAGCATCCGGCAATATGAGTGTTTTGAAAAGAAGGGCTGGATCCTGAGGCCTGACATTAAAATAGGGGCCAAGGTGAAAAAAAACCTGCCATCGAACCAGGTAAGTGTATTAATAGTAAGGAAAGCAGCTGATACAATGAAAGGCCAAAAATGTGATCACCTGAGGTCTAAGAAAAGGACAAAAGCATGAAGGAAATGCATTTGGTGAAAAATTCACTAATTAAGAAGAAGAAAGTGAAAGTCGCTCAGTTGTGTTCTACTCTTTGCAAACCTGTATACATGTACACATGGACTGTATAGTCCATGGAATTCTCTAGGCCAGAATATTGGAGGGGGTAGCCTTTCCCTTCTCCAGGGGATCTTCCCAACCCAGGGATCGAACTCAGGTCTCCAGCATTGCAGGCAGATTCTTTACCAGCTGAGACACAAGGGAAGCCCAAGAAGAAGCAAAGCTGGCTTTAAAAGAAGGTTATTTGTCCCTTTCATGAGGTTGCTGCAGTGTGTTGGGAGGGGCCCTGACCAGGCCTCCTTCAAGAAGATGGGAAGAGGGGTTGGCTTCCACATGACAAAGTCCCCACAATATCCTTATCATAATATGAGACACCTTAACCAGAAAAAAATCAAAGAAGGGACCAAAAAATAGAAAAAAGGCACATGAGAAGGCTTAACAAGTACTGACTAAAATGCATCAGGGAAGACCTTAAAGAATCACTTCCCCTTAAATGTTGCCGGCATTTCATGTTTCCTAATTTCAGAAATTCACTGAATATAGTCCATACGGAAAACATTCAGCCACTTGAAGATAAATTTTTGGAGAGCTTTTAAGTTGCTGTAGTTTCATTTTGTACCCTCTGCCCCCTGCAGTGGAAGCTCAGAGCTCTAACCAGTGGACCACCAGGAAGCCCCTAAATTTACTGTCAGGTATTCAGTATCACACACGTACACAGTACTTGCTCTGTGCCAGACATTATTCTAAGTGGTTCATAAATATTAAGTCCTGGGATCCTCAAACTACTCCGTGAGGTAGGCACTACTATTATTTTTATATTTTTTGTAAAGGAAGCTAAGGCACAGCCACGTTAAGAAACTCAGCTCAGGTCACACAGCCAGTAAATGGAAGCTCCAGGCTTGGGTGGGCTCTGGGTTCACATTCCCAGTTTGTGGTATAAAGCAGCTCCCAACATGCATGGAGATTCCTATTAACTAAATGACTTCGGGTCATCGATTCTGATTTTATTTCTTACACCTTTGCTACTTTTGTCCTTTCAAAATTGGATAAATATTACTTAAGGATGGTTTGAACTTCGATGGGCTGCTTAATGAAAGATTATCTGATAAAAACTCCATAATAATGCAGAGCATACAAGATAGATGTAAGACCTTGGGAAACCTCAGTAAACCAAACAATCGCATGGGACTGAGGCAGATTTGGACCCGAATCCTAATTCATCTCCTCTGGATATTCAGTATCAAGTTTCATATGATTCTAAATAAAAGGAAATGAGGCATGTCTCTCCTTCAAGGAGTTTCCAGTTGTGTGGTCTATGTTTGTTCCCGACTGAAGCCAGGTCTACCCAAAGTCACCACATTAGACATTTTGGTCAGACATTTTAAAACTTTGCAGTATTTTAATATTCATCTCCAGGGGAACCCAAAACAAACAAGCAAATGCAACTTCCAAAGAGCAGTGAATGATCTTCTTTCAGGTGAAATGCTCTAGTGTTGATTCAGTTTTAAACTGGTTTTTAAAGTTCTCCTTTGAACGACTTTCCCTCCTCCATCCTTAGGAGGCAACTGTCCAGGCAGCACATTGCCACATGGCACGTCACACGGGGCCTAGCCAGTGGGGTAGCTCGGGCTCCAAAACGCTTTATGTGTATTTGCAATTAACTCAGTTGCTCTCTTCCACAAAACACTGAGTAAACCTCTGGCTTGGTGAGGTCTAAACTACAGATATGTAAATATCATGTAATTAACAAGTCATATGGAATAGAAAACTGTCACCTCTTTGAGGCTAGAACTAGGACTCTCCCACCAGCAGATTCACCGGGGAAGGGTCTGTATGGGGTGTATGCAGCATTGTGCGTGCAGCATTTCCCAAGGTATGCAGCAACCATGTCCCCAGAGAACTTCTGTACTTGGCTCTCTACCCGTGTTCCCACCGCACCCCGAGCGGGGAGAGGCAAGGGCATATATAGCTCAATGAGAATTTCAAATGTGGCTTAAAACAGGTCTTTCCATCCAGGGGCTTGACTAGGATTGGGGCAACTTCCTGATATAGCAGTTTGGGGTTGAAAACAGCAAGGTGAGGATTTCGAGGTGAGGGTTTTGAAGTATCTCCAGCATGCACTATCTGTTGATGCTTCCTGTTAAAGAGCTGATGGGTCTTTCAGGAAATCTCTGTAATTTAACAACCAAGTTTATTTGTCTGGGCAAGAGTGTCCTGGAATAGCAAACTTATCTCAATGAACAGTAGAAGAATAAAGTCATGTTAATGTAGACAGTAAACTAGGGGCAGCCTCCACTGATTAGTCAATAGGCCTAGAGGTCCTGAGGAATACGAGGACACATGACAGGCACATTTTGATAAATTAAAAAGACAATCCAAGACATGAATCTATGAGCAATGACAGATGAGTGTTAGGGGTGGGCCAATAGGGAGTTTACAGAGGAGACTGTACCAGGGAGCCCAGAGGAAGTAGAGAAGGATCAAACAAGTTTTTCCTGTTCCATCACTTTACCCATAATTGACAAGTCTTAGATACAATCACAAATCCCCACTACAAAGTACCCATGTAATCCAGCTACTGCTGACTAATAATAATAGATATAATGTCTCGATATGCCAGGCATTTTATATACGTGATCACTACAGGGAGGAGGGTGACTGCAGAATTATTATCCCGATTTTGTAGATGAGGAAACTGAGGTTCAGAGTTTAGTAACTTGTCAGGTGATGCAACCAAGAAGAGGGGGAGTGCTGGGACCCAAACTTCACCCCTTCTGCCTCCAAAGCCTTTTCTCATCAGGCTGGTGCGGGGGCCTCTTTATCTGCTGAAGACACTTGAAGATCTTCAACCACTGGCATTGTCCACTGATGCTGCTGTTTAATCTCAAGTAGCTCCGCCAGCCACGTAAACCCCTATTAACTCTGAGAAGTTACTTGTTACTAGTACTTTTAATTTAGAGAATTTCCTTATCAGAAAAGTTGGAAAGGTACCTCCTAGGAGTGTTTGATAGAGCGCATAGGAGACTCACCCAGAATTGTGGACACAGTCTTGGCATGCCAGGCTTCAGTGTGGGAGGCCTCCGGCTGCTAGGGAGGCTCCAGACACTGGATCCAGCTCAGGGGCTGTCCCCGGAGGATTCTTGAGAGCAAATGGCAGGCACCCACCAGAGAAGGAGAGAGAAAGCTCTGCCTCCTCCAAGCCTGCTGGGAAACCCTGTCCAAAGCAATTTATGATTAAGTTTAGAACACATTTCCAGCAATTTCGGGGTAGGCTATGGGTACAGTGACCAAATGCTTGTAAGGCTCCAGGGAAGGGGGCTTCAGGATCACTTTTCAAAGGACCAGCAGATACCACCTTTGGTGGCTGTCAGCTCAGAGGCCATCCCCAGCATGACTGCCCAGCCGTTTGAGGTTCAGACCAGCCTGGATCCCACCCTGGGTCTATACCATTGCATGACCCTGGGTTAGTGCTGAACCTCTATGCTTCTGTTTCTCACTGTAAAGCGGGGCAATGCAGCTGCCTCAAAGAGTTGCTGTGATGCTTAACCATCACGAGTGGTGTCCATAAAACTTTGGAAAAGTGCCCCATGCGTAGCAAGGGCTCAGGAGCTGACAGCTCCTGCTATTAGGATTACTCACATCAGCGGCATTGAGAGGCATCTGACAACCCTTCCTATGGCAGGGCGTCCCCTCCAAGCAGCACCCTCCTTCCTCCGCCTCTCAGGGTCACCCAGGACCTGAGGAACCAGATCCTCTAAAGACAAACTGGGGTATCCAGTCTTCCCTCGTGCCCTTCCTGACCTTGTCCCTTGCCCCAGGGCTCCACCCTCGCCCAGCCCATTTCATCCTTGGGACATGGTCCCAATGGGGAGGGGAGCCCATTCAGTGCAGACCCGACCCACAAAAGCTGCCACAGGGCTGGACTAGGAGACACCTTGAATGAGGTGCCTGACCCGAAGTGGGAAACTAAAGGTTCTTGTGGGCACAGGCTTGGGTGTGAGCTGGAGGATCCTGATTTCCATCAGCCTCATGGAGCCGTGGAAAGCGACACCTCTGCTCCCGTGGTCATTAGTGGGCCAGGCTGCCAGTTGCTCGGGACGTGAGCACAACCTGCCTATAGAGTGTGAGGAATACCCCTCTCCTGGGACCTTGCCAGGATCCCATATGAGGGGCGGCAGCTGACCGGGCACACCCTCAGGCTGTCCCAGTCCCCACCCTGCCTCACTGAGAGGAAAGTGAACTTTTATTATGACGACCCTTCCTTTCCCTCTACCAACCCACTTGTGGCAAAGGTAAGAAGGAAGAAACCCTTGCTCCTGTAGGAGCATCAACTGTGTTTGTAAAAATGAAGGAGGGAGGGGATCTTTGTGCTCACAGACACCTCCACATGTTATCAAGCAGAAGAGGAAAAAAGACACCCTACAGAACAGTTTGCATAGTAATCCCATCAGGATGAAGAGTCAAGAGAAAAGAGCGTGAGCTCATCGCTGCAGTCTGGCCTGTTCCACTCGGGCTGGAATGGGTTCCACACAATCCCTCCCATCATTATCAGCCTGTGATTCAAGGCCTAGGCAGAAGGGTGTGATTGCTGGAGGCTTGGTCATGCACCCGTGCAAGGGAGGCTAGGAACGTGAGTGCCTGGCATTTTTGCTTCAACTTAGGGCATCCCCCAAATGTAAGAAGTGGGTTCAGATGTCAAAACTGAGAGACAAATGTCCCAAGAAGTTAATAGGGGTTATCTCCAGGGGGGTTGGATTCTAGGCTGGTTGGGTTTTTTAGGGGTTTTTGGTAACTTATTATGGAGAATTTCAAATATATACAAATGTAGAATATTAAAAGGAACTTTCATCTCTAGCTTCAGTTATCAGCTCATGGGCAATTTTGTTTTCATTTAAACCTCTCCATTTCCTTACCTCCTTCTCATTAGAAGTAACACCAGTCATCTTATCATATGTCCATCCTTAAATATCTTAGTATATATTCCTGAAAGATAAGATGTGTATAAGAGACAGCCACTGACAGGNGGGCAATTTTGTTTTCATTTAAACCTCTCCATTTCCTTACCTCCTTCTCATTAGAAGTAACACCAGTCATCTTATCATATGTCCATCCTTAAATATCTTAGTATATATTCCTGAAAGATAAATGTATATTTAATGTATAACTCGAATGCCATTATCACACTTTAAAACTTTCAGGAGAGAGAGTTCTTTTACTCTCTACTTTTTGCATTTATTACTTTAATTATCAGGAAAAAAAAAAAAACTATTCCCATTTTTAGTTTGTTCTCAAAAACATTAACCCTTAGTTGAGCATGCCTTAAAATCCTAGTACTGAGGAAAAAGGCATGTCAAGGGCCTCAAGCAGAAAAAGGGTGAACAAAAGGAGCAGGGGAAGGGGCCTTGAATAGTACTGGTTCCATTCAGAACTGTGAGAAACCACCAGCAACCATTCCAGGCCTTCTACAGATAACAGCAGCACCCCCAGGGAGAGTCAGTGACCACTCCCTCACCAAGGCAAGTTCCTAAGGGCATTGAACCAGATCCAGAGAGCCAACTCTCAGCCCCAAATTCTTGCCAGGGTTTGGACAGATGAGCAAGGACAAGGCTTTCCAGCAGCAGAATGAGCCAAGGTGGGTCCCCACCTGGAGCCTGACCACAGAGCTCCTATGGGCAGATGGCACGGGCAAGACCAGATTACAGAAGGCTATGCATGTCTGGACTGGACCTACAGGCAAGACCAGATTACAGAAGGCTATGCACGTCTGGACTGGACCTACAGGCAGTCAGGAGTCACACTAGGCTCCTGAGCAGGAAAGCCACAGGATGAGGTGCAGCACTGACACTTGGTAGAGTTTAGGATGCTGTGAGCCCAGCTAGCAAGCTGCTGCAGTTGTCCAGCGGTGAGAAAACACAGATCTGGCTGGAGGTGATGGGGGATGAATTAGGTACGAGATGTACTGCAAAGAGAAAAGTGTGGGGTACTCCAACCAGCTCCCAATTACCAACACATCAACACATCAGGTGAGGGGTTGATTCGGGCCCTGTTCTCTGTCTATAAGCCATTAACCAGCTCTAGCTAATTTTGAAGCAAAGGAGAATTTAGTGGAAGCCCAAAGGGGATGGATGGCTCACAAAATGGACAAGAGACCAGGGAGTCCAGACTTGGGGAAGTCAGGAATTGAGGGCTCTAGTCAGCCAGAAGGACGCCTGGACGCCAAAGCTGCAGTCACCTCTCCTGTAAGGTAAGGTAAGGTAAGGTGAAGTCGCTCAGTCGTGTCCGACTCTTTGCGACCTCATGGACTGTAACCTACTAGGCTTCTCTGTCCATGGGATTCTCCAGGCAAGAATACTGGAGTGGATTGCCATTTCCTTCTCCAGGGGATCTTCTGACCCAGGGATCGACCCGGGTCTCCCGCATTGGAGGCAGACGCTTTAACTCTGAGCCACCAGGGAAGCCCCCCTACCTCTCCTATAGCTCCTTCCCTGAATGACTTCTAACCACCTGCTGCTCTCAGCTCAATCACTCAGGGTCTGAAGTTCTGGGNACCCGGGTCTCCCGCATTGGAGGCAGACGCTTTAACTCTGAGCCACCAGGGAAGCCCCCCTACCTCTCCTATAGCTCCTTCCCTGAATGACTTCTAACCACCTGCTGCTCTCAGCTCAATCACTCAGGGTCTGAAGTTCTGGGCAAGAACATCTGATTGACAGGCAGAGGCCACGTTCCTGTCAAGACTGCGCTGGGGTGGGGGTGGAGCTGGAAGGATTTGGCCCCCGTGGCTCTCTTTGAGGGAAGTAGGGATGAAGCAATCTCCAAAAAGGAGTCAGAGTGCTCTTAGGACAGGGCAGTGGACACCCCCAAAATGACAACTAGTTTCCACTTGCTCCATGTTTCCAGCCCACTGACTGCAGTTTGCCAAGACCTCTGACCATCACTATTCCTCTCCTGATACGGCTTTCTGACGTGACCGCCCAAAAGGCTTGCCAAGGATCTCTGAGCTCCAGGACCTTCCACCTGGATAAGGGAGAGCCTGCCATGGGCAGGTGAGTGACTGGTGGGCTGACCACTGAGCTTCCAGGACTCCTCAGGATGGTCCCTGCCTCCTTGGGTCCCTCTCTCCCCCAGTGAGCCTTCCAGCACCCTCAAGATGAAGCATAAGATCCTTTGGGTGGGCACAAGTGGACCCTGGCTGCCCAGCCTCCCAGTCTCTCTGTGCACCCTTGCTTCTTCTGGTCCCTATGCCCAAAAGGCCTCTGTCCCCAACCCAGCGGCCCATTCATCTGGCTGCAGCTGGCCAACTCCTCTTCAGCCTGTAGAACCCCTTCCTTATCTTCCCCAGGATTCTTAAGCATGCCTCCTTTTATTCCATCACATTGGTACATCTCAATCAAAGCATTTTCCCTCCAGGCATATCACATTTTGTGATATTTACTTGCAATACTTTCCTCCTTTCAGAATGAAATGGGACTCTGGACACAAAACAGAAATTCCCTTTAACTACCACCTGTGGCATCCGATGCATCATGTATACTTTCATATACTTAAATGGCACGTAACCAGCGCCTGGTACCAGTCTTGGCAGAGTTGACTTCATTCTCATTTATATAACGGTCACCACACTCTAGGCTTTGTTCCACGCCTTCATTTTTCCTGCTCAGCATCATCACAGTCAGCAGACTGTGTTGCGTAACATTCAACAAATGACTATTGTAATGGACCTGATCACGTCTTTAACATTAGATATTTAGTTTATTTCCTTCTTTTAGTACTTGAAATGATGTTGAATATAGAGCATCTTACGCATTTAAGGTTATATACTTAGGGAGGTGTTTCACAAGGGCATGTACTGGGTCAAAGGGCATGTGCTTGCTCAGTTCTTAGATCTATTGCTAAATCAGTGCCCTCTCAGAGAGCTAGTCTCCCTTCTCCAGGCAGTGGGTTAGTAAGAACACTTGTGCCGCAACAGCACTTTTTTTTTCTAATCCTGGATGTGATACATTTTTGAAGTCAGCTAATTTGATACATGGAAAAGTATGTCTTCTTTTAAATGTGCATTTCTTTGACTATCATATCTTTTTTGATTATTTAATAATTGTGCTTTTATTTCTTCTAATAAAATGTAGCCCTCATAGTAAACAAAAAAAGAGTCCAAAATGCAGTACTTGGGTGCAGTCTCAAAAACAACAGAATGATCTCTGTTCATTTCCAAGGCAAACCATTNAGGAAAAAACCTGAACAAACTTTTTGGCAACCTAATACTTCTAGAAATTTATGTAACAGATATTTTGAAAAGTCTACAAATACTGTTCCTCTTACTTTTCTTCTATTGCTTCTACTAAAAAAAAAAAAGTAAGGGTACCATTATTACTATAAATTGAAAGTAAATGATATATCTATCAAGGGGTTTTAATTAAATTAAGGTATATCATACAATGCAAATAACATACAACCACAAAAATAATGTGGTACTATATTTACCTTAAAAAAAAAAACACTCAGAGACATTGTTGAGTTTAAAGGCAAACAGATTTAAGAACAAATGATTGAGGTTTTCTAAATTAAAAAAAAATTTTTTTTAAGAATATACAGTATATTCCCATTGAGAATGTAGCAAAGAAAGAAGGCAGAGGACCGTTCACCAAAATATTAACAGTAGTTACCAATCAATGCTGAGATTTTAGAGGGGTGTGGTTTTTTGGCTTTTTTCTTATGATTTTTCTGTATACTTTGATTTATTCTTACCATGAGAATGCAGTTTTTACAATCAGAAAAAACTTTAAAACTAATTTCATTTTGAAATTTATAATTAATAAATAAGTCTTCTCCCACCACCCATGCCCTTCAATGAGGAGCAAATGTATGTAAGCGGACTGTTGACTCACCCCGAAAGGCCTTCCGGTGCTGCAGTAGGGAACCCGCAGGTGTGGGGTGCAAACAGCCAGCCAGAGCCAGGAGGTGGGCACAGGGTGAGGATGGAGAGCCGGCAGATGCAGTAAGCCACCACGCAACTCTAGGTTTTCCCCTGGAGTCAGACGCGTCTGTCCCAGAAGCTGGAAGACTTTCTTAGAATGGTGCCGGATGGTGAGGAGGGCACGCCGTGGGGGGAGGTGGTGGGGTGAGATTCGACCTCCAGCCCCACCAACGGCACAGCCCCCGCCCATGAAGGAATCAGGGATGCCCCTTCAGCACCAGCTGTGTTAGCTGGGCGGGAAGCAATGCCTCAGTCCCAGGGCTCGAGGCCCTCAGGAGGGCCTGCTTCCCATTCAGACACAGAAGCACCTTTTCCATTGTTGGTTGGTTTCTGGTCTGTTCATTTCCTCTTGAAATGGTGAACCTCCCCACTCCCACTACACACAGCTCTTTGGAAAAAGAGCACAGGCTAAGGGGAGAAGAGTTTCCTTTTTGAGTTAAATAAGTCCATATGAAGTTCCAGCAGAGAAGTCTGGCGGAGAGACTGAGTTATTCTGGACCACAGGGGTGTGGGCAGGGAAAATGCTGATAACCTCAAGGTGAAGGAAGCATGTGGTGCAGGGGAGCACAGAGCCAAGGGAAAGGGCTAGCTGGGCTTGCACCCCAGGAAAATACACAGCCCTCCTGCGGGAAGGTTCTGAGACAACGGAACAAACAGAGAATGGAGTTGATTGCACCTCGCCTGGAAACAGTCTGGACCCTGACTTTTTAGGAAATAGCTGGAGGTGAGGGCAAAGGGCAGACTGAACACAGTCGCCCACATGCAGGGCAATGATGACATGGGAGTGTGCACCTTCTGAAGAAGGAGAGGGGAAAAGAGATGATGGCACTGACTGAAATCCTCAGAGCTGGGGTTTTTTCACCAAAATGCAGTCATTGCTATAGGTATGTCAGACCCTGAAGCAATTAGTGCGACATCAAGTGCTAATCTGAGAGTTAAAGCTGCTCTTTCCTCAGCATCTCTCTTGCAGTGGGGAGTGGGGGTGGCGCAGACAGCCTGAACTTGAAGACAACCCAAACCCAGGTCTCCCCTCAGGCATAGCCTGCTTGCTCCTGCTTTTCCTGATGTTGTCAGAGTCAGCTTGCCCTCCTTCTATCCGCCATGAGCTCAGTAGGCTAGTCCTGGGGAGGAGGCTGGCCACCCCGCAGGCCGAGAGGAAGGGCCACTCACTCAAAACCTCTGACAACGTCCCTCCCCAGCGTCAGTGCCCATGTTTGTCATCTTGTGCAAGGACTCTTCGGACCACTTTCTAGGTCATCCCAGGATATAAACGCAGGTGATAAATATTTAAATTCTGCTCTGGGGTTTGATCTCATCATCTGAGTGGTATCTGGCGGNCTTTCTTCACTGGCCAACTCTCACATACATACATGACCACTTGAAAAACCATAGCCTTGACTAGGCAGACCTTTGTTAGCAAAGTGATGTCTCTGCTTTTGAATATGCTATCTAGGTTGGTCATAACTTTTCTTCCAAGGAATAAGTGTCTTTTAATTTCATAGCTGCAGTCACCATCTGCAGTGATTTTGGAACCCCAAAAAATAAAGTCTGACACTGTTTCCACTGTTTCCCCATCTATTTGCCATGAAGCGATGGGACCAGATGCCATGATCTTCGTTTTCTGAATGTTGAGCTTTAAGCCAACTTCTTTACTCTCCACTTTCACTTTCATCAAGAGGCTCTTTAGTTCCTCTTCACTTTCTGCCATAAGCTTGGTGTCGTCTGCATATTTGAGGTTATTGATATTTCTCCCGGCAATCTTGATTCTAGCTTGTGCTTCATGCAGCCCAGCGTTTCTCATGAGGTACTCTGCATATAAGTTAAATAAACAGGGTAACAATATACAGCTTTGACGTACTCCTTTCTTATTTGGAACCAGTCTGTTGTTCCATGTCCAGTTCTAACTGTTGCTTCCTGACCTGCATATAGGTTTCTCAAGAGGCAGGTCAGGTGGTCTGGTATTCCCATCTCTTTCAGAATTTTCCACAGTTTATTGTAATCCACACAGTCAAAGGCTTTGGCATAGTCAATAAAGCAGAGATAAATGTTTTTCTGGAACTCTTGCTTTTTCAATGATCCGGCAGATGTTGGCAATTTGATCTCTGGTTCCTCTGTCTTTTCTAAAATCAGCTTGCTGCTGCTGCTAAGTCGCTTCAGTCGTATCTGACTCTGTGTGACCCCATAGACAGCAGCCCACCAGGCTCCGCTGTCCCTGGGATTCTCCAGGCAAGAATACTGGAGGGGGTTGCCATTTCCTTCTCCAGCTTAGATTATCGCTAAAAAAATTCACCTCTGTGAAGGGATATATCCACTGAGTCCCATCTAGATCAGCAATCCCTAGCTGATTCACAGATCCATGGGAATAAACATTAATTGTTGCATGTCACCAATATTTTGTGGTTGTTTGTTATGCAATATTAGCTAATGGTATGCTATGCTTTCTCATTTGTTTGCTTGCAAAGTTATTGTTCCTTGACAGAGATGACTATACGTATCTAGAATCTACCAAACTGGGTGAATGTGTACCCTTAATTTTATTTTCTGACAATTGGCTGCTAGCTGAATTTCTCTTTAAATTTGAGCTTTTAATATTAATAGGTTAGTATATCCGGCTCCTATCCCAAATTCTAGCAGCTAACAAATTACATTCACCTTGCTTTGTTCTGTGGCACCAATGGGATTTTATCCTGTCCTCTCTACCAATTTTCTGACACTGAACACAAAGAGACAGTGAAAGACCATTCCTTCCAGAGCTGGCATTCTCTAACTGTCCCACTTTAGTTATGGAAATGACACATCCCCAGATTCGATGCCTTTCCTGCTTCTTGTCCAACTGTCTTCCTCAAGTTGCATCCCTAAATGGATGTAAGAAAAAAGGTAATAAAAGGAGCACAGAAATGGTGGGTAGACACGGGAATGGCAATCTTGCATCTAAAAAAGCAACAGTCTCNCTAGGAAAACTACATTTTCACACTGATTCAAATGCTACAGTACTCCTCTGAGTTACAGTGTGCCATGGCGTAAGGGCAGAGGGGCACTTCTGAATGAAGACCGTGACCAAAACTGTCCTATACTCAGTATTACAAAACAATCCTCTGCTTTTAGTAGACCCTTCTTACATTTAAAACACCCACTTGGATGTCAGTTTACATTTTATTTATCATAAACATTATCAAAACTAATTCTGGAATATTATTAGATAAAATTAGCTAAATTCAAGGCTCACTGTCTTGGCAAAACATGTATGGCTTAATATCTCTTGAATTTAGCTAATGCATGCTATTATTACATTCTAATTTTACTCCCTCATTCTGCCCATTTCAAATGCACATTAGCAAAAGGACTAAGTTCAGTTCAGTGATATAATTTTATTATTATCCAATATTAACAAACAAAAAAAATTGTGCTAAATCAAGTTCATGCAGGCAACTTGGAGTTATTTTAAAATTTATGTGCATGTCACTAGATAGACGCTTCACTGGCTAATTAAATGATACCATCTAAAAGTGGTTTATCTTCAATTGGTAGGTTCTGTGTGCAGATTGATTTTCTTTGAGTAGGCTAGATTTCAGGCTTCTCTCCCCCTCTTTTTTTTTTTTTTTTCTTTTAAATCACTGGACATCTGTACATAAATTTAATGGGTAGTAAATCTTATTTTCAGTTCAACTGCCCTAGGAACTAGAATTAATATATGCCAAACTACTGAAAAATGGGTGCTAAATTACAATTATCTCTATTTTGCTTTATTCAAACAGAGACTACTATCATTTGGAAGATATTGTTAACTTTGTTAAAAAGAAACACAAAATTCATCCATTTTTCACTTTATTTATACTATCTAAACTCTAAAGCCAAACCACTGTAAACTCAATACATTATAACCCTCAGGAACTTTATTATAGAGGATAAATATAAAGTTAGAGTGCTTGAATATGCTCTGCAGTACAAGATAACTTTGTTTTAAAATGCTCTTTGGGGAATCTATTGTAATTTAAGCATTTTATTTTTGTAAAGTTGCATTGATCACATTCAGAATAAAATATAAGTTATAAAATGACTGACAGACGTTTTCAAAATATCTAGAGTTTTGCAAATCTAGTTTAGGTTAGAAAATACCTGCGAACTTAAAGATACATAGACACTTAAGAAATGCAAATAAGCCCATCCTTTAATTCATGTTTCCTGTTTCCCAGCAAGTTCTCTGTGTTTTTTTTCAGCCACACCTTGAAATACACTCTTATTTTTAGTAATTTAAAAGAGTAGAGCTTGCCAGACAGAAAAACATAAACATGAACAAGAGCAACGATCTTTTATGTTCAATTATAAATAAATCCCAAGCACCTAAAGAGTACATGACATAGGGAAGACAATAAAATAAAACCAGTAGTAGACTAGTTAGATAGCCAGATACATGGTGGGAGGGAGGGAAAGGGGAAGGGAGAGAGAGAAAAAAAGATACTGGTTGATTGGGGCATTAAAATTTGAAAACCTATTTCTGCATCTTCTTCATATATTGATGTACTGACCAGGTGATCTTGGCAATAAGTTAAAACCTATTAGTCTCTGTTTTCTTAGTTTCATAGTATCAATAACATTATAATATATCAAATGTTAAGAACAAATGATAGTATGTCCATATAAACAACTGTTAAATTTTTATGGTACTTGTAAGAATTATGTTTATGCATGCAATGTATACACCTAAATATCCATACATTCACATACCAATATAAGCCTACTCTAAGATGACATTGTGGTTACAAAATTATGCTTTTCACTAAAGAGTTGGCCATGCAAGTCCAGAACTTCACATTGTTAAGGCAAGTGAAGAATTCATCACACTTACAAATACTTCAACTGAGAAAGTAGAAAACTAAATGGTAACATGCATTCAATAATTTAAAGACACTAATGAAGGTGCTTATATAAACTAAGTTGCAGAAGAAGATTAAGGTGTTTAAGAGGCAAAGATGTCATTATGGAATAAATAATAACATACTATGAGGAACAATTTTCAAAAGAAATCAATATATCACCCTCAGCCTGTTGGAAATGCAAAGAACTTCAGAAGGGAATAATAGGAATCTTTTTATCATTGTACACTTTCTCCATCTCTTCTTAAAATTAGTAAAACCTGCCACTTAGTAACATTCATTTGTTACACAATTTACAAAAATTGGATAAGATGGAGAAGGAAAATGCAAAATGATACAAGATGATAACAACTCAGATTAAAAAAAAAACATATGTATTAGAAAAGAGGCAACTAACATAGGGGTACATGTAGCACATGCATCTTTCACCTATGTTGCCTTGCACTAAGAATTCTTCCTAGGGATTTGTGGCATGGAAAATCACTACAATCCCCTTGATGTCCTCTCTTAAAAAGGAAATAAAACTTTCTGTCAATCAAATCTACCATCAGGTGTCATATCAGGTATATTCATATTGTGCAAAGTTGTTCAAAGGAAAACAAAGAGATAAACAATTTTAAAACTGTAATCACTACCAAAGCAGTGCATTTGTGATTAGAGACTATACCACTGAGGAAAGCATTTATACACAGCAGAAAATACAATTTTAAATGTGTAGACTGTTAATTGGCTAAGATTTTCTCCATTGTTGACAGATGATATAAATAGGTTTTAGGAGAATTAAGTGTTAGGAAACAAATGCTTTACCTTACTCAAGATTGATCACCTGTGAAAAAGACAGTCAATACCTCTGAGTTATTCAACTCTACTTTGAAGTACTTAATGGCAAAAAAAAATAAATAAATAACAAAAATCATTTTGAAGCTGTGGATCAGGCTTTCAAGTTCATCTTATCAAAACTTTTGGATTCTCAGTTTTAGCTTTTTGAAATTTACAGAGTAGGCTAACATAAATCTCCCTGTAAAAAAAATTAACCCCAGATCATGCTTATAAGCATTTGAGGTTTGGTTGATTATAAATTGTCCTGACTGAGAGAACAATCTCAGTTCTTTAGATTCCATTAATACATGTCTGACACTTTCTATAAACTCAGTTTTTTTCAGACCTGAATTGACTGAAGGAGACAAGTCGAACAACAGTAATGTCAAGCACTGACAAACAGGACTGGGCTGGTAGAAGAGAGAGAAGTGTGACATAGCTGAGAAGTCCCTGCTGTCTCCAAGCACAAACTGAGCATCTCCAAACTCTAATTTGTAATTGTCCAAATTACTGGTTTGCACAGGCAGAAATATTTTATGTTAAAGAAGAGTAAAAATAAATCTGAAAAACATGAACGTGTCACAGCTTGATGGACAAGTCATTATTCAAAAGTTTTATTACCCTTGGAGAAGTGGAGATGCTATTAAAATAAGACAACATCTTCTAGGAAATAACAGCTATTTACACTTTTCTGTGTCTTCATCTCATAAATATCATTCAACTCTGAGATAACAATAGTCTTCTGCTTTCTACTGTGATAACAGACAATATTCGAGGAGTTAAAAGTGTTTCTGAATTCTTCATTTGGTAGCATGTGAAAATTCTCAATTAAAAGCTTTTATTGTATTTGATTTCTCAGGATTCCTATCAGATTTAATAATCTATGGCCATAGTAATTCAACAGCTGTAAATGTATCTGTTTTGCTAAAATACTGTAAGGATCCCCAGGTGTAAATATCACTACTAATAAATAAATGATTGAAAGCTTTAATTTCAGGACTTAAATATTTTTCAGATAAATAAAACATATAATTTTGTTATGCATTCAAAAGCACTTAATGAAATATACAATTTTAACATCTCTCAATTCCAGAAAAAACATACCATTCTTTAACACTGTTTGCTAGTATTATTTCCTTAGGCTAAAAATAATAAATATGGTTATAAAGTACTACAACTTCATTTCAGACGCTAAAACCTGTGCTTCCTTGGTAAATTCTGTTTTCCCATATAGATACAACTTTCAAAAACTGTTCCAAAGAACTATCATTTAACAATTAGAAACTTTAACTCATTTTAAATTTATAGCAACACTGTCTGATTGACCAGTTTTACTTCTTTACTCTTTGCTACTAACAGCAAATTATAAGGCAATGGAGCAGAGTGTATACATATGCACATATATTTAAAGACACTCAAAATAATAATCTCATAATATGTAACTTTCCTTTTTCAAAAGCAAAGCTGAATTACCTGCTGTTCTTTTTCTACTGCAAATTAGTTTTCCAGGTGCACGTTAGTATGATCTTTTAAAATTCATTTCACTAAATCCACACTTCCTTTTAATGCTGCTGAACAGTGCTCTGATTAAAAGCTTACCAAATAGTAAGCCTTTTCAACCCCGACACCAGCTTCTCACACTGTTTCCCCTGTTACATACATCTACCCTTATTTTGAAAGAAAAGGTAAAACAGAAGAGGCTCTTACCAGAGACAGAGAAAACAATTGGTTCAGCTACATCCAACAGTGCTCCGTGCAGCCTGGCAGCGTGAGTGATCCCTGGGCCTCACACAAAAGCGAGATAATTGGCTCTCAATGAGGAGATGTAAACATCCATCATAATGGCACTGGGGCTGAAACTGAACGCTACCTCAGCGCTTCTATGTACTCCGACTGGAAGATGATGTCACAAACATCAACTGGGTGTACTCTCATTGGCTTCTGTTACCTGGAATCATATCTTAACCCTAAACTGTCAGCTGCAAATTGAAATGCTCATCTCTGACTATAATTTTTGCTCAAAAGTGGAATGAAAGTAATGCTGAGCTACTGGAGAATAGAAAACTGAAAATACTTTCCCTCAAATATGCTAAGGCAAATTTACATCATTAATTAATTAGGATCTATGGGAATTTTATTTCCAGATATGTTTATTAAATAATAGTATTTATAAAAGGTATTCCATTGAATGGATATTAAAGGAGACAACTGATATATTCACAACATCTAGAATTTAAAATTTTCTAATTACTTTGCATTGATTTTACAGAACTGCCCCCACGAGATTAAGAGGGTCAAATTGAGAAAAATTACAATGTAGTCAATTGCACTGTGGAGCTTTTGATCAATTTGGTCACGGTAGACACGTGTACTGCAAAATCTAATAAAATTTTTGAAATGAAAATATATATTGATCTCTGAATGTTAAATATTACTCTCTAAATGCTAAAAATGTTACATGTTAAAGTTTTGTTTAATAGAGCTTAAAGTATGAGATACTGAAAGCACAACATCACTAGCAATAAAGCTAAATTTTATTTTTTACAAAGACTAATTTATAAGTCACTGGAACTGTAGACAAGCCCATTTCAGTAATTGAAGGCTACTTTATAATATAGTGCAGTACTCTTTGAGTGCAAATGGGGGATAATTATCTATCCCTTGCCCTCTATTCTGACAAAAGCCCCAGACTTCTCCCTAGGCTTAAATCCAGTGGGAGAGGAGGATAATGGGCTAAGCTGGTTGCAGCAGCTTGCTGCCAGAGGGACAAAACTACAATCACCTTGAAATATATCCAAGCTTTCCCCACCAAAAGGAGCTGTCAGCCGCATAACTGTGAGATGCAAGCATTACCAGAGCTATTCAATGACCAGCTCCTTCTAAATCCAGCCCAGTCATATCCCAGGGCAAACCTTTGACAGCCGTGCAGAGGAGCATGCAAATAGTAGACCCACCTGGAGACAGAATGAGAGAAATTCTCAGCATCCACCCCCGTCTTTAGGGAAAGGAAGGTCACCAGCAGTGCCCATGTGTACCATTATGTTGGTTCATGTCCTTCTGAATAATGGATTCAAGACAAAGAGTTCTTATAATTCCTCCACATTTCTGAAGAGAGAAAACTATTTTTATTGTATGGCACAAAGAGAATTCTAAAAGTTGAAAATATATGAAAAGACATTTTCGTGGGCAACCAATTCAAATTTTCCTTCCAAGTCCTGATTTTCATGACTATTAGTTTATTTGATTATTCTTAGTAGCGAATTAAAACTGGGATGGGGTAAGAATTTTAGATTTGGATTCAAAAGCCCCAGTCTCCAATCTTTGCTCTATCACATACTATCTGTAAGAACTTCCGAAAATTAATAACTTTCATGTATAGAATGAGAATGACAATGCTACTTACACCATAAAAGTTGATATAGGGATTAAATGAGATAACGTATGGACTATATTAAATAAAATAAAAAACTATTACATAAATATAAGATGCAATTAATATTACTGTTGTTATGTAAAAGATGAAATGTTCATTTTAAAGGCATTTGGGTAATTTAAAATGAATATTCAAGTCAGTACTTTCAAAATAGTTAAGAAATAGAATTATCCTAAGCTCTTATAATTTCAACTAGAAAGTAATGTTGCAAATTAACTTGATTTATAACAGTGACTCACTCAGTGGTCTCTTTTGAACTTGATTTTTCTGCTATTATTTGGAGTTTAATCATACTAGTCAAGTGCTCAAATCTAAATTTGAGAAGACTATCAAGCTATACTTTGGGCCAACATGAAAGACATTGTTTGTTTATTTCTGCCTAAAAACATGGGAGTTTAGATAGAAATGTGTATTAAAAAAAATTCATTGCCATGCAAAGTGACATAAAATTGAATTACATATCAGAAAGATGAGTTTAGACAATGGGAATGTCAACTAGTATTTCTAGTAGACAAATGATAATACTTAGACATTGTAACTGTTAAGATATGTCATGATGTTATGGAGAAAATAATTATTTATGAAATAAACTATGCCCCTCCGTTTTATACATTGTATACAATTTTAATAGTTTAAATATTTAATGGCAGAGATAGATAACTAGCAAAATTAGATTATCTCTTTTTGCACATAGAAAACATGCTTATACATATGTGTGTGTGTGTGTGTGTGTGCTTAGTCGCTCAGTTGGGACTGACTCTTTTTGACCCCATGGACTGTAGCCCGCCAGATCCTCCCTCCAGGGAATTCTCCGGGCAAGGGTATTGGAGTGGATTGCTATGTCCTCCTCCAGGGGATCTTCCCAACCCAGGGATGAAACCCAGGTCTCCTGCATTGCAGGCAGATTCTTTACCATATGAGCCACCAGGGAAGGCCATCTATATGGGGGCCATTTATCTTAAAAATTAACTAGAATATCTCATGTAGTTAACTTTTAAGGTAGATGTATATCCTGGTGATCTGAATAAAAGATTATAATGTTTCATATCTTATTTTGCATTGGGTTGGGTGATGCCATGCCACATCCACATCAGACACTGTGAAGACAGAAATAGAAATATCCCTAGTGCTTTGAAACACTTTGATCAAATACCCACACTCTTCACATGATTCATTAATAACTTAATGCTTTGGTAAAGGACCCTTAGTTTTATGTTATTAAAATATGTAAATAAGATTTTTATGAATATGTATTTCTGTTCTTACACAAGATCAGGACTGATTAATACATCATAAATTTTAAGGGCATTCACTTATTAAAAGTGAAAGCATAAATATTTGAATTGTGCACAAAATAGAAAAGTGAATGGATATGATGTATAATGTAATCCCTCAGAGAATGAATAGGGGAGAAAGAAAATGTAGCAAATACATTTTAAAATAATACTGGCTAACAATAGTCAATTAATCTTTACCACATATAATTAATTTTAAATTTTATTCCAATTCATTAGGACAGAATTCATGTTAGTTTCAAATAATTTTAATTAGACACTCAAGGAAACTTCAGATAAATTTAGAAATGATACATCATACGTGGAAATCAGTTGTATTACTCTAGTAGGGTACTCTACATATGAGAACTGAAGCAGTTCTCACTTTCCTTATGGGAGACAGTAATCATCTGAAATTAATGATGAGTGGAAGTTATGAAATTTTAGTAATTCTCTGATAGTGATTCTTTAGGAAGGGCAGATATATTAAAGATCAGGGCCTTTCACTGACTTATTTGCAGTATGTCCTTTTAGAAAGACTAATGATACTTGAACATCAGTCTGCATATACATCTGAGTTAAAGCCAAAAATAAGACTGCCAATATGTAATGTGAACACTTATGATAAGACATAAAAATTCTTACCACTATCATAAAATAGTACTAGCAAAAAATACAACCTGATTGCATAATGTGAAAAAAAAAAAAACCTAAACATAAAATTTTAAAACATTAAGGGACTGCAAAAAAAAAAGGTGTCTTTTTTGGACTATATTATTTATCATATACACGTAGAAAAGCAAAACATACTTCTCTCCAGAGCTAAAAAAATTCCAATTTCATAAAAAAGGAAACACACATACATTTTATATTGAATTTACCAACATTGTTTTATTATTTAATACATTCTTTCCACTAAATTATCCTGCTAACTTGAGAATTCCAAAGAACAATTATTTTAACATTAGCAAACATGTAAAACTTAATTATAAAGGGGAAAAAAAAAAACTACAGGAATAAATGTAGCAAATTTATATTAGTGAATTTTTTTAATACGAACAACTTGGCATCTGTAAAATTATTTTTGATAAACCAAGTAAGAGATGATTTTTGGGCTGATGTACTTCAGCCCAACTGTATCTCAATTTTGTTACTATCCTTACATACTACTATATATTTCCCAAGAGTTGAAATCATTTCAGTATTTAATTGCCTGACAATTATTTCTGTTACATCAATTTTGTGGTTAAACTAATTACTTATATTATCAAAACAAATCAGCACTCAAGGCTAATTAAACTGGAGAAACCAACCACCCAATGTTTTCCAGCCTACATATTAATAAGGTTTAGGTTAATGCTAACTTTAGAAGAAATGAACATATCTTTCAGGTGATAATTTTACAGGCAGGACTTAGAAATTTAAACAAGGTTTAAACTCTTGTGAACATTACTAGGTACTCTGAGCAGCTAAAAATATTAAGAATACAGCATTTTACTCTATCTTATAGCCATCAACAATAGACCCACTGTTATCCATAAGATGACAGCTCTGTTTATGTGGTCACTAACACTCTTAATACACTAGTTCATCTTTTGAGTTAATTCAGTCGCTCAGTCATGTCTGACTCTTTGTGACTCCATGGACTGCAGCACACCAGGCTTCCCTGTCCATCACCAACTCCCAGAGATTGTCAAACTCATGCCCATCAAGTCAGTGATGCCATCCAATCATTTCATCCTCTATCGTTCCCTCTCCTCCTGCCTTCAATCTTTCCCAGAATCAGGATCTTTTCCAACGAGTCAGTTCTTTCCACTAGGTGGCCAAAGTACTAGAGTTTCAGCTTCTGCATCAGTCCTTCCAATGAATATTCAGGATGGATTTCCTTTAGGATGGACTGGTTGGATCTCCTTGCAGTTCAAGGGACTCTCAAGAGTCTTCTCCAACACCACAGTTCAAAAGCATCAGCTCTTCAGTGCTCAGCTTTCTTTTCAGTCCAATTCTCACAACCATACATGACCACTGGAAAAACCATAGCTTTGACTAGACGGACCTTTGTCGTTAAAGTAAGGACTCTGCTTTTTAATATGCTATCTAGGTTTTGCCACACATCAACATGAATCTGCCAAAGGTAGACACATGTTCCCAATCCCGAAACCCCTCCTACCTCCTCCCCAACCCCCCACCCCCGCCCAGCCGCCAACACACACCATCCCTCTGAGTCATCCCAGTGCACCAGCCCCAAGCATCCTGCATCCTGCATCGAACCTAGACTGGCAATTTGTTTCGTATATGATATTA
>SJYV01000585.1:193315-233285 GCA_006410875.1 Neotragus pygmaeus | reverse complement strand
GAAGAGGAACTGAACAGCCTCTTGATAAAAGTGAAAGAGGAGAGTGAAAAAGTTGGCTTAAAACTCAACATTCAAAAAACTAAGATCATGGCATCTGGTAGCATCACTTCATGGCAAATAGATGGGGAAACAATGGAAACAGTGAGAGACTTTATTTCTGGGGGACTCCAAAATCACTGCAGATGGTGATTTCAGCCATGAAACTAAAACACTTGCTCCTTGGAAGAAAAGCTATGACCAACCTAGACAGCATACTAAAAAGCAAAGACATTACTTTGCTGACAAAGGTCTGTCTAGTCAAGGCTATGGTTTTTCCAGTAGTCATGTATGGATGTGACAGTTGGACTGTGAAGAAGGCTGAGCACTCAAGAATTGATGCTCTTGAACTGTGGTGTTGGAGAAGACTCTTGAGAGTCCCTTGGACTGCAAGGAGATCCAACCAGTCAATCCTAAAGGAAATTAGTCCTGAATATTCATTGGAAGGACTGATGCTGAAAGTCCAATACTTTGACCAACTGATGTAAAGAACTGACTCATTGGAAAAGACCCTGATGCTGGGAAAGATTGAAGGCAGGGGAAGAAGGGAGCAAGAGAGGATGAGACGGTTGGATGGCATCACCAACTCAATGGACGTGAGTTTGAGCAACATCTGGGAGTTGGTGATGGACAGGGAAGCCTGGCCCGCTGCAGTCCATGGGGTGCAAAGAGTCAGACATGACTGAGCAACTGAACTGAACTCTGCTTTGTAATTTGTCTACTTGTATCCTTTATTTATATTGAAGTGATACTGTTTTTTCTTTCCTACTTATTGATACTGTAAGAATTATAATACTGTGTCACTTTGCTTATCAATATCTTTTACCAGGCTTTATTTAAATTCTTAAACCCTTTATAATTACAGCATCAGACTTAGTTGAAATGTTCATTTCAGGTGTACCACATATATTCTCCAACTGGTTTCCAAGCAGAGTGGCACATTACTTCTGTGATGTTCCTGGAAAAGGATTTTTTTTATTACCTATATTTCAGTGGAATTAGAGGACATCAGCCTTTGCCTGGAAGTGTATTTCCCTCATTGCCTCAGGAAATGGTCTTTACTCAGCTCAGTGTGGCTTAAAATATTTTTTAAATCAACTCTATCAATATTTTCTTGCATGATCATTTCCCTTTTAGACTTAGAAAGTCTTTTCACTTCCAACAATTATATTATTTTCTATTGCTTTCCTTTAGATTTCATGAGGGCTTCCCTGGTGGCTCAGATGGCAAAGTGTCTGCCTGCAGTGCGAGAGACCCAGGTTTGATCCCTGGGTTGGGAAGATCCCCTGGAGAAGGAAATGGCAACCCACTCCAGTACTCTTGCCTGGAAAATTCCATGGACTGTAGGCTACAGTCCATGGGTTCTCAAAAAGTTGGACATGACTGAGCAACTTCACTTTTATTTGGATTTCATAGTGGGGGTGGGGATGTTTGTTTTTTTCATATCTGACTCCAGTACATCTGGAATGTATTTGGGTGGCTTGGGTCTAGGAACACTTTGGAAATAAGCAACAAGAACTATACATATATACCCCCTGACTCACTTTAGAGGAAAGTGGGTCAGGGAATATAAATTTATTACCTTCAAGGAAATCACCTAAAATAAGACTTGCAAAGATGTTTAGAGCAGTACTATGGCACCCCACTCCAGAACTCTTGCCTGGAAAATCCCATGGACGGAGGAGCCTGGTGGGCTGCAGTCCATGAGGTCGCTAAGAGTCGGATACGACTGAGCATCTTCACTTTCACTTTCCTGCATTGGAGAAGGCAATGGCAACCCACTCCAGTGTTCTTGCCTGGAGAATCCCAGGGACGGGGGAGCCTGGTGGGCTGCTGTCTATGGGGTTGCACAGAGTCGGACATGACTGAAGCAACTTAGCAGCAGCATTTATAATAGCAACAGTGTAGAAAGCCTAGATAGATGTTCTCCTGCAGAGGAAGAGTTAAGCAAACTGTGATATGGAATAGGAAAAAGAAAGGTATGATGAATTTTTAAAAGAACACAAAATGTACCTACCCCGTGTTTACACTTACAATGCNATTTATAATAGCAACAGTGTAGAAAGCCTAGATAGATGTTCTCCTGCAGAGGAAGAGTTAAGCAAACTGTGATATGGAATAGGAAAAAGAAAGGTATGATGAATTTTTAAAAGAACACAAAATGTACCTACCCCGTGTTTACACTTACAATGCATCATGCAGGAATATGACCACAGCCTGGGAAAAAACACAAGTGACAGGGCTGTGAATCACTGACTGCTGCTGAGTGGGTGAGTGGTCCTGGCTGTGCGTACCTTCTCTGAAGGGTGTTCAGAAAGGAGCTCTGGAGATGGGAAAGTTGCCACTGGGTGAATTATTTTCCTTTTATATTTAAATTACATTCATATCAGCAAAAGATTAATTATTTATTATTGAAGTGTAGCTGATCTAATATTGTGTTCATTTCAGGTACACAGCAAAGTGATTCAGTTATATATATATATACACACACACAAATATATATATATATATATACACTATTTTTCAGATTCTTTTCCATTATAGGTTATTACAAAATATTGAAGATAGTTTTCTGTGCTATGGAGTAAATCCTTGTTTTTTATCTATTTTATATTTAGTAGTGTATATCTGTTGGTCCCATACTCCTAATTTATCCCTCTCCCCTACTGCTGCTGCTGCTAAGACGCTTCAGTCGTGTCCGAGTCTGTGCGACCTCATAGACGGCAGCCCATGAGGCTCCCCGGCCCTGGGATTCTCCAGGCAAGAACACTGGAGTGGGTTGCCATTTCCTTCTCCAATGCAGGAAANCTAAGACGCTTCAGTCGTGTCCGAGTCTGTGCGACCTCATAGACGGCAGCCCATGAGGCTCCCCGGCCCTGGGATTCTCCAGGCAAGAACACTGGAGTGGGTTGCCATTTCCTTCTCCAATGCAGGAAAGTGAAAAGTGAAAGTGAAGATGCTCAGTCATATCTGACTCTCAGCGACCTCATGGACAGCAGCCCACCAGGATCCTCCGTCCATGAGATTTTCCAGGCAAGAGTACTGGAGTGGGTTGCCATTGCCTTCTCTGTCCCTCCCCCCTACACCCCCTGCAAAAACTTATTACAAGAAGACAGTAGCCACCTGACATTTGCAATGGATGTTTCTAGATCCTTGCTAATCTCCAAATCTGAACATTGGGAAACAGCCATCTCCTCACCGCTGGAGTCAGGCCATCACCAAGAGGCCCTTTAGGTCTTGTGCTTACTCTTGCACCTTTTCCACCATCACTAGTTTTACCTCTCACATGAAGTCCCCCTCCCCCAGCCCCCAAAATAAAAAGGTATTGATTTCTCCCCTCACCTCTGTCACAACTTTGCAAGAGCTACCCTGTAACCAGGACAAATGGAGGCCATCCCAGCCCTGGTAAGAGTCAGGCGCTCTGTTGCCAGCCAGCCTCACGCACTGGTAAGTGATTCTTACTTCAGCACCAGCCTGGAGGCACGAGTCTAATGTCATCCCTGCAAAGTCACAATGCCAACATCAGGTCCGCTCTCAAAGAGCTGAGCCTGAAAATGTCAAATCCATAACTATTACTCAACTGCTGGAATAAGAAGGAAGTGGTGGCAGGCTATTCCAGCATGGTAGATAGACTGTGCCCTCCCAGGAAGCCCGTCTCCTCGAATCTGTCCCCTTGGGTAGTCCCTTCCACTTCCTCTCTGGCTTAACCAGGTGCCTGATGATGGCCAACAAGCCCAAGGAAGTATGGTAAGAGGGCAGCCTTTATCAGTGCTGGTGCTTTAGATCTGGTCTCTCGGAAGGTGTCCCTCTTAGGACCCAGCTGCCACGCTTCAAGGAAGCCCTGACTACCCAGTGGGAAGAGGAGAAAACTTTGTGAATGAGGCAGCTCAAAAAGAGGAACAGAGGTGCCCAGGAGGACTCCTGGCTGAAGGAGCCACCTGAGTAATACCACATGGCACAGAAGAACCCCCACCAACCCATAGGATCTTGGGGAATCATAAATCAAGGTTGCTTTCAGTCACTAAATGTTGGGCTAGTTTATACTACATAGTAACAAATAACTGAATCACATGGAAATGTGTGCTGTGTATGCTATAGGATGTTAAGACAGAAAGGACAAAAACACAGGATCGAGTCTATATAAAAATACATAAACATATCAGGAACCAAGACTAAGGGACGCTTTAAAAGTATTGAAAACATTTGCTGCTCCCCTGGTTACTTTTAAAGTATATATATTTTTTGAAAGTGCTATAAGGACTTTCCAAAAGTGTGCTGTGGCTCCTGTTCTCGAGAACTTCCAGTCCTTGAGGAAAACCAGTGCCAGGCTGCTCTTGGGAGCAATGCTTGTGAGAGGGCAGCCAAGAGAGAGGGCAGGCCGAATGCAAGAAGTTCCGGGGCCAACTAAAGGCCGGCATGGCTTCCAAGAGAAGCAACTCACATCCTCTTTTTATAGAAAGGTGGTTCTCAGGAAGGAAGAAACTACACTTGATAAACAGCTATGCATGTGTGTGAGCAAGAAGAAATCCAGCCTTAGAAAACCCCCCAGTCCTGAGTCCCCGGGGTTTGCAGCAGTGCTGGGCTCAGTTCCCTGGCTTAGGGAGATTTGGGGGGACTCTCAGACAAGTCTTGAACTCTCTCAACCCTTCCAGTCAGTTCCAGACCAAACCATGCTGTGGTTGTCATCTGCAAGCAGGTGATATGATGTGACATGTACAGCTGGGATGTTTTAAAGTTGACTGAACTCTCACTGGCTACAATACATCATATGTGAGGCCTGTGCAAAATTAGGAAAATTGCAGCATTGGTAAGGAGGGCATGGCATCTGGGAAAGGACTTTTTAAAAATAAACAACTTAAGTAACTTGGCAAAACAAGCTACTACAGAAACAGAAAACTCTATTTCCACGCATCTAATTTCTTGATGAATTATAGTTAATGTTCATATACCTGTTACAAAACACATTTATAAGAGCAAATGGATCATAGTGAACAAACTAGAAAACCACTGATCATGCTGTCTTTAAAAGATTTTTTTGGACACTTGCTTTTGATTGGCATTTCATGTCCTATTTGGGCCTTCCAGTTGGCACAGTGGTAAAAAATCTGCCTGCCCATGCAGGAAAAACAAAAGACTCGGGTTCAGTCTCTGAGTCAGGAAGATCCCCTGAAGAAAGAAATAACCCACTCCAGTATTCTTGCACGGGAAATGCCATGGACAGAGGAGCCTGGTGGGCTACAGTCCATGGAGTCGCAGAGTCGGACACAACTGAGTATGCATGCATACTCTACACACAGGCTCATGTCCTATTCCTAGGAAAATTTTCTGTTGGCACTATTGCTTCTGGTCTGAGAAATGGATCAATAGTTCAACAATCTCTGGTGTTCTAGAAAAACACGCTGGCTACCAGGCCTGAACCAACTCGTGATCCTCGGCTGAATCGAGTCTCTCAGCCATTCCAGACACAACCATTTTTGAAAAGGTGAGGGCGCTCCTCCTGCCAACAAAGAATGTTCTAACTGAGCCTCAGGGGCACTCAGCAAAAAATTTAGGTGTCAGGTTCCTGGTTCAATCCCCTTATTTAGCAAGAACAACGTTGTATTTGCGAAACTTCTGGTTCCCTTTGTGAAATGGAGAAGCGCTGAGTCATCTTTCTGAGGTATTCCTGCAATGAGCTTCCTAGATTTCCCAAGACTTTTTCTATTTCATTTTTCCTAAATTAAGAAATTAGTACAATGAGTGGCCTAGTAAATGTCACAGAAGGTTGGAAAGCACAGGTGTTGACGGCTAGAGCCGCTTCAGATTCAGGAAGTTCTAAGCAGGACGTGCCCTTTTTCTGTGCTGTGGGCTCCATCCACGGACACAGGAAAGATGGCCCAGACCCTGCCCTGGGAAACATGGGACTGGCTACACAGTGTCTTTCCTCCAACACCCTCTCCTTCAGTGGCTACTTTGTTTTCATTGGAACTTTTTGTTCCAGCTGCTCCCTGAATGGAGCCTCTGTGATTTTGATAAGGGAGGTATCTTTCCTATTTTTTCTGGCTTCCCAGCCCTGCATCCTGGCTTGGTTTCCAGCCTTATTGTTTTGCAGTCTGTTTGAATAACCAAGCTCTCTGGTGAGGGTTCCATGACAACCCCCCCCCCACACACACACCCCGCTACAGTAGGCAGTGCCACGGATAGGCTTGGAGTGGCTGGATGAATTCCTCATGTTGTCCTCTCAATTCTGACCTTTCACCTCAGAGGCCCGCTGGGCAACCATGGGTACAGGCTGGGCAAGGACTTCTCACAGCTCAGGGGTCATGGAAAAAACACACAAAGAAAAAGCTTTTTGATTTTGGAGTCTGCCTTGCCTGGGCAGCCTTTGTGACTCTGCTCAGCGGGTACCTCAGTGCCCTCAAAAGCAGGGAAGCCACTGTGGATATCACTTTGGGGAGGAGGGGGCAACAGAATGGAGTAGTTAACGGCGGCCTCCGAGCCTCACCGCTTGCCAGCCATGAGGTCTTGGGCACACCACTTAACTTTTCTGTGCCTCAGTTTGATCATCTTTAAACTGGGGCTTTGGTAGTTCCAACCTGCAGGGTTGAAAGAAGCAATCCAAACATGCAGGATCCAAAAGCTCTCAATAATACAACCACTGATATTAGTCGTAGGGTAGTGGGGACAAGAGGAAGTCTTACCTGCTTTGCTTCAGAAAACAATCCCTATTAGCCCTGGCTCATCTGGCGCCCATCCTTATCCCTATCTGGGAGGTAGAAGGCCCTGTCCCAGCTGGAATGGTCTGGGCATTGGCACCCAGTCCTTCTTTAATCCCAGTCCTTGGATTGCTGAGGTTTCTGTCCTAGGATGACTATGCAACCAAATTCAACACACACTGCTCAGGCTGGGTATGAGGCAGGCTGGAATGTTGCCTAGGAATCGTTGCCAACATTGTACTGTGCAGGAAGAAGGAGAACTGAAATTCTCCAGGAAATGTGGACTGACCCAGGTGAGGGTTAGAGTTTACAGCCTACTTTGGGAGATCCTGAGAAACAGGATTTCAGAAAAGGGATGTACTCCCACAAGGCTCCTCAGGAGGGGCTTTGGGAGGCGGCATCTACTTTCCTTAATGTGCCTGGGTCATCTCTCCCCAGCTTCTGAGCAACAACTTTTCAACAAAGCTTTGACCTGAGCCTGTGGGCCTTCAGCAAGAGGTTTAGAAAAACTGCTCAGAAAACAGCTCAGTGCCAGAGAGCAGGGTTGGGTGCAAGGGCGCGTTCTGCTGGGTGCTGGGAGTCCTGGTTTCCAGACCGATTCTGCAATCCAGGTCCCTTCCTTGTCTACAACATAAGGTGATTAGGGAGGTGGTCGGAAACTTATCAACTTCCCCTCCTGCTTGCAAAGTCTAGGACCCTTCTTCACTCTCCAGTCCCTGCCCCCACCTGTCAAGCCATACATCTGGGCACCTCGGGGAGAAGCCCCAACAGGACAGAACTGACTCATACATTACCGTAACCGGGTGCGTTTGATATTGCTTTCTGGACCTGGAAAAAGACCAGAGTGCCAAGGAGGGACCGGCCTATGAGCGTTTCCTGTTTCTCTTAGAGCTGACAGACCGGCGGTCCGTATCCTGGGTGCAGCCCCTGCCAAAAAGGACCGCGTTCCCTGGAGCGCGGGGCGTAGCCTCCCCTCGGCTGACGCGGGAGCTGGGCGGCGGCGTCCCCGCCCTCGTGTCTGCAGACGGTGGGGGAGGGGTCGTTCTCAGCCTGGACGCTCCTGGAGGTCACGTGCGCCCTGCGGCCCGCAGCACAGGCCCTGACCGAGCGGAGGTCTCAGTCCGACCCGTGGATGGCCCAACCGACCCGTGCCTCCCGAGGCTCCACACCCTGGAGGACTGCGCTGGGCACATCCATCTGTCAGCTTCCTGCGGCACCTCTCCCAGGAAGAGAGGCTTCCAGTCGCCAAGCCCATCAGTTCCATTAAACCCAACGAGCTGGGATGTCCCGGGCTCCGGACCCCTCAGAACGGAGGGTGGAGTTGGTGGAGGTCACTCTGACTTGATACAGTGGGCTTGAGGAGTGGCTGAGAGGAGAGGGTCCGGATAACTGTTGTGCACATTAGAGATGTGATAGGCCGCAACCAGCCCTCACCCACAGGTGGGTAACTGGAAAGCTTAATAATGGGGCTGTTTACAGGTGGCTCAGAGGGTAAAGAATCTGCTTGCAATGCAGGGGACCTGGGTTCGATCCCTGGGTTGGGAAGATCCCCTGGAGAAGGAAAAAGCAACCCACTCCAGTATTCTTGCCTAGAGAATTCCCATGGATAGAGGAGCCTGGCAGGCTACAGTCCATGGGGTTACAAAGAGTCAGACACGACTGAGCGGCTAACACTTAGAAAGATGAGGATCATGCCCAGGCCTTGCAGCAGCTTCTGTGTTCCCTGAGACCTGGCCTGGCAGGAGCCTGGTGGGACCTGAGCCCAGAGAGCCGGCCGTAGGGTAAGGGAATAGGCAAGCCTCACTGGCTCCTGCGCGCATCTCCGCTGTGTGCCTCCAGGCTGAGCCCAGCCTGGTCCTCTACGGAGAACGGCTGACTGGTGAGAGGAGCCCCAGGGACAAATGTCCAGCACTGCAGTGTAGAGATAACTGTTACAAAGAGCTGCGTCCAGATGCAGTCAGTTACCCTAATAGCACAGAGAACTATAGTCAATATCTTGTAATAACCAATAACAGAAAATGCTTTCGAAAATAATATATGCGTATATGTATAATGTACTCACCCTGCAGTGCACCTGAAACACTGCAAGTCAACTCTACTTCAATCATATATATGTTAAAAGTAATTAATTTTAAAAAGTTACCCTAAAACACGGGCCTCATGCTGGGCTGGGTTTGTGTTCTCCAGCCATTCACTGAGGCCACAGTCCTGAGGGCATGCGGCTGGTGCATGCCAGGTCTTCTGGCCAGAAAAGCTGTAGATCACGTGTCCCTTTTCTGGGTCAGGCTTGTGCAGAGTCCGAGCTGATAGAAAGCACCTATGACTGCAAATAACTGAAAAATGAAAACCCCTGCACTTCTTACCCCAACAACTTAAAATACTAAAAGGAATTTTGCCTTTACAAAATCCAGTAAATCACTCTCCATTGTACCTGCCAAGCAAAAGTGCACCTTCATAAGCAGAGGGATGACACAAAGGTTAGGGACACTTGTTTCTATGCTCAGGGCACAGATGTAGGGACCAGTCTCATTTTCTGCCCACAGGAGTCAACAGTCCAAAAAGAGTTGAGGGAAAGCCACATTTATTGGCTATTTTCTGGCTGTGTAACCTCGGACATGTTTCTTAACCTCTCTATGCCTCTGTCCTCTTATCTGTAAAAGGGAATCAGATTTGCCTTCTAGGGTTTTATGAGGATTCAATGAGTCCATCTCTGGAAAGCATGTGAAGTCTGGGACATTGTAACATGGTCACATTACCTCACTACCAGCTATGACCACGTGTCGGCCCAGAAGTGGTGCAGTTTCCCACTGTTTCCCACCCCAGGAGACCACAGCCTAGAAAGCCTAGAAAGGCTTTCTCAACACCCAGAGCAGACCAGCCATTTAGTGCAGCCAAGGGTCTCCTGGCTTGTGTTCCATGGGAAGAGATGTCCCCAGAAACTCTCTCTGAGCCCTGCCTCTTCTAGCCTGTATGTCAGGCACCCGCTTCTGTGTATACCCGGTGGTAAAAAGTGGCTGAGTTGGGATTCAGAAGACAGAGAAACAGCTGAGTGACCTTAATCTCTGGACCTCAGGGTTGCTATCTGTAAATTAGAGAGAATAATTGTCCTCCTCACGTACTCACATGCAGGCTGGTTATAAAGATCACATGTGGATCACCTTTTCCCAGATGTAACCATAGCGCCTCCAATTCCAAATTGCATTCTTGCTTTAAAAATCTTCATTTGGCCTCACTGGGTCTTAGTTTTGGCATGCAGGATCTTTAGTTTTGGCATGCAGGCTCTTAGTTGCGGCATGTGGGAGCCAGTTCCCTGACCAAGCATCACATCTGGGCCCCCTGCATTAGTATTTGAGTCTTAGCAGCTGGACCAGCAGGGAAGTCCCCAGACTGCGTTCTAATGCTCAACTGGGCATACAATGGATTAAAATAAACCAACCTCGATGGGTGTGAAAGGGCCTTAGAGTTGCTCCTTTACCACGTGGAGTCGTGGGCTAGTCCCACTGCCAGGCTACTGCAGGGAGGGACCACTAGTCCAAGAGAACCCTTGCTGGGGATGGGGGAGAAGGAAGGTGTCACATCTCAGCTGGTTCCCAGGTTCCGGGAGGAAGCAGGGATTTTACCCCATCCAGCCCAGCGTTGGTCTGGGGGTGGGGTAAGAAGGAGGGTCCCCGGAAGAAGTGACGCTGGTACTGGGGCCCCACAGAGCTCAGAGGGAGTGGGTGAGGTGAGTGGATGTGAAGCAACCAGTTCCTTTGCAAGCAAAGCTTGTAGTTGCAGCTGCATGTAGGGGAAAGTGCCAGGGGAGGAAAGGGGCCCTGTGAACAGAGCACCCTTCAGTGGGGGAGATAAAAATAGAATAGAGCTCTCCTCACCCCCACCCCTGCTGAGGAATGTACATGAAAAGCCTCCCTCAAAGCAACTACACAAATGACCAAATGACTTGATGAAATGAGATACCCTGCGTAGCAGGTGCACAACTAATCTGCATCCCTTACACACCCCCTTTGCACATGTATGTGCATATACACAGCTTTCGGCCTCCCCACCAGACTTTCTGCAAATGCCAAGCACCCGCTGTGTGCTGGGCACTGCACAAGTTTCAAGGGACCAGGCACAAGAGCTGGCCTCGGCCTCTGGGAACCCCAAGGCTGCTGGTTAAGACCGCCCTGAGCCCAGGAGGATGAGATGGTTGGATGGCATCACCGACTCAATGGACATGAGTTTGAGTAAACTCTGGGAGTTGGTGATGGACAGGAAGGCCTGGCGTGCTGCTGTCTATGGGGTCGCAAAGAGTCGGACACAACTGAGCAACTGAACTGAACTGAGGCCAGGAGAGAGTTGGAACCCTGACCGGGGCGCTGGAGACACACTCCAGACCCGGGGTGCTGGTGGATGGGCCTTCAGGAGGGCACACCACGAGGGGGAGGGAGCTTCAGGGTGGCGGTGGAGAGCAGGTAGGGAGGAGGCAGGGCCCTAGGCAGTGCTTTCTTGTTATACATCTACTTGATCTATTCCTCTGATACGTCCTGGAGAGGCGTACCTGGGCTGCCCACCCTGCAAGTATCCCCATAACCGGCACTTGGTAACCCCAGCATGGGGCCCCTGTCATGGACTGGCGGGGTGGGGGCAGTGCAGCCCTTGCCCCCGGCGACAGCATAGGTGGGGTGGAAGAGTCCATAAGACAGTCCTGCCCTCTGGGTTCTGGGGGAACATTCTAACTCATCGGAGTCCTCATGGGCTGAAGGCTCTCCCAGAGGCGGCTCCCCGGACTAACTCCAGACACAGGGCCGGGTGCCGCCCATCACTTCTTTCCTCCTGCTCTCTGGTCACCCTTCTCCTCCAGGTTCTGGGGGCAGGGAGCCAGTTCCCCCCACTCCAGAGTTCTCTGCAGGATGGCCCTGCGGGGTCCGATAGGAGTGGACACGAGGAGGATGGTAAGAACCCTCCTCAGTGGCCCACCCCTTGCAGAGTGTCTCAAGCAAGGCCACCCCTTCACACTGCCCAGAAGAATCAACTCCTTCGCGATGATGGCATTTCTGTCTCCCCCTCTAGCCACATATTTGCATGAAGAGTTGGGAGCCTGGATGCGGGGGAGGGACAGCTCTGAACGTTGAGCCCTGGAGGTTGGGGCCAATCTGAAGTTTGCCTCAGACTGAGAACAAGGGCCATGTATTAGAGCCCGCCACTGCGCCAGGCCTTTTGCATGCAGCATCTAACCCTCACTGCAGCTTATGGTAGGCATTCTAGACCCACTTGACAGATGAGAAAACTGAGATACAGCAAGTTTGATTTAGTTGTCCAGAGTCACACAACCACCTGAGGGGAGTGGCCTCTGGTTCTGTTGGCACTGTCCTTTCTGACTGAGGGCCCCTTGGCAGGCTCCCAGGGCCTGTATAGACTGTGGGTGAATGACTGAGGCGGGACTGGGATCTGCCACCCCAGGAGCTGTGTGTGGAAGTCTGATTTGGGGAGCGTGGCAGCTCTGCCACAGATGGGCTGGGGCTATAAGTGCCCCACCCGCCAGCGGGGCACGACGGAAGAGATTTGCACAGACCATCTCAGTCCCGTGGTCACCAGGACTAACCTGAAGTTAGTAGGGGTCCCCAAGCCTGAGCTTCCAGCGTGGGTGAAGGCTGCTTCCCAGTTGATGCACTTGGAAAAGCCCCTGCCCCTACCATCACCACAGAGTGCTGTGTAATTTCCTCTGTGGGTCAGTCTGCCACCAGGAGTTATGACAGGGCCATGAGTCAGGCTCAGCTTGTCACTGACAAGCCACCAGCTGCCTGGCTTCCAGCCGGCTCAGTGAATATAAGTGGCTGGCCTGCCTTCTCCCACCTCTGCCCCATCCTGCAAGGATGGTCAGGTAGACATCCACTGGGGTCACACCAGACCCAGGACATGTCAGGAGCTGGAAGCAGTTCTGGGCTGTGACTGAGGCAGACCATCACCAGGTCAGCCATGAGCTTCCAGGGTCAGGAATCGAGGTGCCCCCAGTCAGCTATTTGAACTGATTGCCCCACTCAACTCCCTTGTAAGAACATTCTTCACCTTCCCCTCAAATTCAGAAGTCCCACAGAGGAATTTGGGCTTCCCAGGTGGCACTAGTGGTAAAGAATCTGTCTGCCAATGCAGGAGACATAAGAGATGTAGGTTCGATCCCTGGGTCAGGAAGATCCCCTGGAGGAGGGCATGGCCACCCACTCCAACATTCTTCCCTGGAGAATTCCAGGGACAGAGGAGCCTGGCAGCCTACAGTCCGTAGGGTTGCAAAGAGTCGGACAAGACTGAAGTGACTTGGCACACACAGAGGCATTTACTCCTCTCAGAAAAAGGCACTTAACCTAGGTAGGTTAAAAAAAAAAATTAGTGGTTACTTCAGCTGCCTTCAAGGAATTCACCATGTACAGAGAAGGCCTTGAAACTCAACAACTGGCTTTTAGAAAACCAGAAGGCTCATCTTTGGATCCCTTGTTCTGTGTTGACAGTGGGTCCCCCTTTGGGGAGGGGAGGCACAGGCTGGGGTGCCAGTCACACTTCTGGGCAATTTGACGCCACGTGCTCTGAGTCACCAAGACTGTGATTCAGCCGCGTGCTTGCCAAGGCTTGTTCATGTTCACAGAGGGTGAAACTGCTCCGCAGGCACTTTTCAAAGCGAGGGCTCTCCACCTCCTGGAGGAAAAACCAGGATACACCAGAGGTAGGCCTTTCCAACTGCCCAGGGGAGGGGCTGTCAGAGCCAAGACCGGGCGGTGTTCAGCTCTGTGTCTGTTAGATGACTAAAGGAATAACAGAACAACCACGAAGCAAAGTTGGTATAAACCCTAAAGCCTTTCCCATGTAGGTGCTCCCTGCTCTCTTGCTTCTGAGCACAAAGGAGTGATGCTTGTGGAGTCCTCATGAGGAAGCTTGGACCTCCACAGAGGTCGGCTGGGGACAAAGAGGCCTGGGCACCCCAGGGGCTTGCCCTCTCCCTCCGCCTCTCTGCACAAGGTAGGGGATGGCCTGGTACCCTTTGAGGGAATGAGATCACTGTATCTGGGCTATTGCTGGAATTATCAAATTTGTGTTGGCTGAGACCCTCAAAAGAGTTGTTGGGTTTTGGGGGTTTTCTTTTCACTGTGCTCCGTACAAAGAACAAAAGCCAGCCTGCTGACAGGTGCTAAGGGTCCAGGCTATATGAGCACGGTCCAGCTGCCCCGACAGAGCAGGCAGGCAGCTCCCCACACTGTGGGCTCCACAGTGCATGGCATCCTCTTCACCTTCAGCTGGGTCTGTGGATTGGACAGCAGGTGCTAACACAGTCCTCCCCCTGCAGAGAGAGGGCATAGGCATCTTGGCTTGGGATGGCTTTTCTGTTTTTTCTCTTTCCTTTTCTCTTCTCTCTCTCTCTTTTTTTTTTTTTTCCTTGCCTTCTCTTTACTTAATCTACGTGTCAACCTGGCTGGTGGAGACCAGAAGCCAGAGAGGGTGTGGCTCTGAACAGAGGCACCCAGTGGGGGTGAGGGCTCAGCAGGGACCCCTAGGTGAGGAGCGGCCCCCAGAGCAGCCCACAAGGCAGGCAGATCCTGCTTGTCTCCCTGACACTTGGTTCCCCAGGATCCAGCTGGGAGATACCTATAGGGCAGGAGAGAACAGAGGCGGGGGAGACACCAACATCAACATGAGACTGATTATATTCATGGCTAAAACACCAGAGTCTGTTGGATCAGAAATACAGAAGGTGTTGGAGCCCAGGTGGATAATTCAAGTTTGCTCCCGTGCTGGGGGCCAGGGCGTCCCCATGGTGGGATTTTTTACTTGCTGGGACCTTCCACAGAAGTGTGTTTTGACCATTCTCTGAACCATAAACAAAAACTCTCATGGTAAACAGCTTTCAAAGACAGTTATCTCTAAAAGGAAATTGGGACTTTATTTTCCCACATGAAGTTCAAGGAATTGTGATTACTCAGAACTCCCTCTCAACATTCTTGTGAACATTTGAGAAATTCCCAGCGCCTCCTGTTGCCCCAAGAGCGGGAAGCCAGGGACGCACCGACTCACACACAGCTACGCAAGTGCTTTTGGGCTCATAGTAACTGCATAAATCATTGCATAACTGCAATTGTGTGTGTGTTTACTTTGATAATGAGAGGAAATGCAAATAAAGAAGTAATGACTTCAGGTAAAATTATGCCTAGAAAATGACTTTCTATTCTCTATCTCTCCTGTCCCCTTAAAAGTCCTCCTCTCAAGATCTCTTCTCCAGTAACTTAGCTCCCAGAGCGGTTTTCCAGGGTTGCTAAGGGACATGTGACAATCTCTGTCATTAACTCCGTGAGATCTCTACTTGGGGCTCAAAGTTTCCCTCAGGCCCAGAGATGGATGCTGGGACTCCCCAGGCTAGAAGAGCCTCTGGCCAGCAGCCAACTTCCAATGCAAAGTGCAACTCCAGTCACGAAAAAGACCTGGGAAGCCTTGCCAAGTGCTGAAGACTCTGCCAGAAAAGAAGAAAGGGCCTGCATAAGCCTGCCCCCATCTCCTCATGAAGAGAGCCCGCTCAACTTGTTCACCTACAGCCAGGGAGGATGAGCCTGTGGGGGCTAGATGTGTCCAGGGGAGTCAGATAAGGAGGCTGCCAGGAGCCTAAGAGTGTATCTGCTCACATGTCGGCTGCAGCAAGCAGGAGGGAACAGCCCCTGGACAGCAGAGAATTCCAAAAAATAAGACTTTCCAGGATTTTCTGCCTAGGTGAGCGTTGTCGGCAGATAGGCATATGCCTCAATTTCTTAAAAATGGTATGTTTTAAAAAAGAAATATAGATGGAAGGAAGGAAAGAAGGGAGAGGAGGAGGGGAATGAGGAAGGAGTGAAAAGAACGAAGGGGGAAGGGATGGAAGAAGGAAAGAAAAGGAGACAGATAAAAGTTCTAGATCTGTGCAGTTTGATACAGTAGCTTCTGCTCACATGTGACTGTTTGAGTACTTGACATATGGCTGATCCAAACTGAGATATGCTGTAAGCTGAATTTCAAAGAGTATGAAAAAAGAATGTTAAAAAAATTTTTTTGATCAAGTAAATACTGAAATGGTATTTTGGAGATTTTGGATTAAGCAAAATATATTATTTTAATAATATATTATTAAAATTAATGTCACTTATTTTCCACTCTTTTTAATGTGCCTCCTAGAACCTTTACATCCGTGGCCTGCACTCCGCGTATACTTGCTGGGGGGCGGGAACCAGCCGGTGCGCAGCGCAGTAGTGGAGAGGAGGCGGGGCCACAGTCCCACCGCTAGTTCCCACCAAACTGTTCAGGTCTTTAGCCCCGCCCCTTTCCCCAGACAGAGAGTAACTGGCCCGGGCTTGTGGTGCCTTGATTCCTACATTCTCCACGTGAGATCCGAGCATCTCCCTGGAAAATCCTTTCTGTTTTAAGCTGCTAGTTTCTGACCTGCTTGACCTTTTAAAATCCTCAGCTTCATCTGAAGGCGCGCAGGGGCTTTCTTGCACTCTTGTTTGAGAAAGCCGGTAGGTGGCTGTGTGATAGTAACGGAAATTTTGAATAGGATGTGTGAGTCGTGGGAGGGTTTGGTTAGGCTTCAGTGGGGCTGAGGCACTGGCAGACGCTGTTCAAGTCTGAATCCAGGTTCAGCAGTAAATACTTAGGAGGGATTTTAAAGTGATACTAGAGAACATCATAGCAACATTAAGGAAACATTTCTTCCAAAAGTATACCAGTTGAGCGACCTGTCTATGCCTGAGAATTCATTGGGTGAGGAATTCAGCAGGCTGTGTTGGACCCTGGAGGCGGGAGGAAAGACTGGGTGTGTGATGCAAATGGAAAGGATCCAGGTGCCAACAGCCGAACTGCTCAGCTTCCCAGACCGCCAGCCCATGTGTATACTTCTTTCTCGAAAATGCTCATAAGCATTTTCCATGTTACTTCTCATATACGTTTAGTACTCAAGTAAGATTCCACCAAGTGACTACCACTTTGTAAACTTCAGTGGAACATTTAGTTTCAAGCTTTGCTCATTTGAATAAAATAGCAGCAAAATGCAATTTGCTTTCCCTGCTGTCTTTTCTCTGGGATTTATTTTCCTTGAGATTAATTTTCGGGAAAGAAAGAAAACTACCGTGTTCAAGGGTATGAATGTTTTTCTACTTCTTCACAGATATTGCCAAGGTGGTGTCCAAAAGGCATGTATGAACTTATATCGCTCACAGTGATGGATGTCTGTGCTGAAGTTTCTTGCCGCTTTGCCAGGATTGAAGTGTTACAACATATATATTTATATTTTTTACAGCTTTTAAATTTGTAAATGTATATATAAAGTGTATATATATTTGCAAATTTAAATGCTGTAAAAATGGAAACAGATTTTTGAAGCTCTCATAAGCAAAATATTTATAGACAAGTAACACAAAAAATACACATTATATATGTGTGTGTGTGTGTGTGTATTTCCTGCCTGAAAATGCCAAGATATTGACTTGAGCATTTCTGGACTTTACATGCATTTCTATTTTTAAATTGTTTTGCACAGGGGCTTCCCTGGTGGCTCAGTGGTAAAGAATCTCCTGCCGATGCAACAGACATGGGTTTGATCCCTAATCCAGGAAGATCTCACATGTGGCGCAACTAAGCCCGTGCGCCACAATTACTGAGCCTGTGCTCTACAGCCTGAGCCGCAACTACTGAGCCCCATGCTGCAACTCCTGAACCCTAGAGTCCTAAGCTCACGCACCCTGGAGCCTGTGCTCCACACAAAAGAAGCCACCGAGATGAGAAACCTGTGCACCGCAACTAGAGAGTAGCCCCTGCTGGATGCAACTAGAGAAAAGCCCACAGCAACAAAGACAGCACAGCCAAAAATAAAATGATTCGCAGAAATCGTCTGCACAGGAGATATGTCTCTTACCCATTTATGAATATATTCAGTCATTTCTTTGTATCAATATGGACTTGTTTTAGACTTTGGGGTATAGTCAATGCTACTTTATTTATTGTACTGCTCAAAATTTTCCGCTTAGCCATTGGGAACTCTTTCAGTTGACTCCTGTGCCCCTTTGCCATTTCTCTATCCACGTGTTTGTTTTGTGAGCCCTTCCTTTCTCTCTGGCACTACAGAATGCTTCAGTTTCATCTTGTATATTTCCCACCTCAGTCTTGGAATCAGGCCATTCTCCAGGGAGCCCTGGTTCTGGTTATGGGAGAATGATTCTAGAAACCAAGATTCAGGTACTTGGTTTTGCTCATTGCTGCTAGAGTGTCGTTTCCCAGGGAACGGAGCAAAGATAAAAATGTGTTTACTAGTCTATAGATAGACATCCATAATTATTTCTGTGTGTAACCATCTGTATCTGTATTAAGATAAACATGAATTCTTACCTTGCCTTACTCTACTCCAGTACCACGTGGATCATTCTAGTCTTGCTTATCTTTCCACTCTGATTCTGATGCATTTTAAAGACCTCATCCCAGGGAGGGCTGATCACCCCTTTTGAAGAATTTCTTTTCTAGAAGCATGTTATCTGTGAAGGGGGAAGAAAAGTCATGCCTAATTTCTGTCAACAGAGAGGGGGAAATATCATCTATTGGCAAAAAGTTTTAAATGTCCTTCAAGTTATCAGTTGAATCTGTTGCTGATGGAAACACAGCAGCCTGGGTAAGTCTCCAAAGCACAAGGTCTACACAGGGGATTCCGGGTCCAAGGCCTGACTGACTTTGCTCCCAGCATCTCCCTGTTAGCACAGAGTACTATTGGCTCCCGACCAGAACCCACAGGAGGATCCCAAACACAAGTGTCCATCTTCCAAAGTCACTGCTTCTCATGTCCCCCTCAAAGAGGTTGTGTCTCAGACCAGGGGGGCTCCCCCACCTTGGCTCACTGAGATTGGCCACCTCAAACTGCAGCTTACCAGCATGATGTACCACAGAAAAAGACTGTCCACGTCAGCCCAGCGGTGCTCAGGGAGCACCTTCTGTGCCTTCTTGGCCTGGCCCCTCACCCTCCAGAAGTTGTGACTCTGCCTTTGACACAGACATATGCAGCAAGTTTCTCCCTCCCTCCTCAAGCCCTTCATGGGATACATTTGGCCATATTGGTGTGGGATTCTCCAACCAAGCAGGCACAGACTCCTTGTGAAACAAAATTTATGTTTAATTATACAAGTAGTGATAATCGAAACATTTTCCATGGGTCGGCTCTGTTCAGAGCATTTCGTTTCTATGAGTTTAATCATCCTCATAACAAGCCATTATTAGCCCTATCTTTTTAGAAAAAAAAAAAAAAAAAGGCTCACTGAGGTTTAGTTTTGTGCCTCTCACACAGCTAATAACTAATAAAACCAGGATCTACACTAACCATGGCCATACATACTGCAGCTAAGCAATACACTGATGCAGGCTCATTGTCTAAAAGTAAGTAATTAAAAATCCCAAGCACAGAAATGTATAGTCTCTCTTTGTCACACCCTTCCAATTCTTCTCTTCCTCTTCCAATTCTTTTCCTCAGAGGTAACATCCTTCTAGAACTATTTCTTTTCTTTTTGTCCATTTGGCTTGTGGGACCTTAGTTCCTCAACTAAGGATGGAACCCGTGGCCCCTGCAGAGGAAGCATGGAGTCTTAACCAATGGACCACCAGGGAATCCCCTAGACCTATTTCTATGTGTGATATAGTCTTTGGATTTGGGAGGGTCTTTAAATACAAGTATTACACTATATGTGCCATGCTTTCTACTTGTTCATTTGTCGGTATGCCTTAGAGGTCATGTCCTACCAACATATGTAAAGCCGCCTCAGCCCTTCAAGCATTTTAAGGATTCCATGGTGTGAATGTCCCATAAATTATGTATCTGGTCTCTGATTGATAGCCATTTGGATTGTTTCTAGTATTTTGCTTGAAAAACCACAGCGTGTTGAACATTTTCGAATATGCCTTTGTCAGAATGGCAGAGGGCAGATTCAGAGGAGTGGCATTTCTAGCTCAGGGTGAAGTGTTAGTGACTCACTCTTTGTGACCCCATGGACTATAGCTTCCCAGGCTCCTCTGTCCATGGAATTCTCCAGGCAAGAAAACTGGAGTGGGTTGCCATTCCCTTCTGCAAGCGATCTTTCTGACCTAAGGATCGAACCTGGGTCTCCTACATTGGCAGGCAGATTCTTTACAGTCTGAGCTACCAGGGAAGCCAACTTAAGGTAGTGTAGTAATATCAAGCTCAGGGTGAATCCACATTTAACTTGCTGCTACTGCCTAACTGTCCTCCAGAACGACTGGGGTGATTTTTCACTTCCCTCAATGGTGTTTGAAATCACTTGTCTTTCCACATCCCCACCAACACTGAATAGCAGCGATCCTGAACATTGTTTATTAATCTGTTGGGTAGAAAATGAGATCTTCCTGTTTGAATTGGACTTAACTCTGCTTGAATTTATGTTTCTAGTTCCCTCATTACTCATCTATTACTAGGCTTTGGATTTCTTCTCTTATCCTGTGCAAGCATTTGCACCCTCCCCAGTAATAATCTAAAATGACTGTTTAAAACTCTTTGCTGATCTCACCTTTGAGCTTATGTACATTCTGCTAAGAATGCTTATCAGTTCTTCCCAGCCCTTCCTGGAGCCCCTTTGGGGCTCAAGGATAAACTGTTCTGGAACATGTCAGCAAAGCTTGCCTTTGGAAGGTGGTGGACTTTTGCCACAGTTGTGACTCAGCCCCTGTCCCTGCAGTCTGTGGCCATCCACATGGAAAACGCTAATTCCCTACCTAAGAACCCGCCACCCACTCGGCCCTTGGCCAACAGAAGTACTTGCTCGGCCTTCCTCCCACTGCTCCTTTGCTCCTGCCTGCCCCTTTACCTCAAAATGCTGGTATAAAGAGAAGACACCCACAGAAGCTGAACCATTCAAACACTACAAAATTATCCCATGAGAACACATGGATATTTGCTTAACCTCTGCAACCTCTTTAGAAATGTTCATGCATAAGCATGCATATATTTACATAATCTTTTTAAAATGCAAATAGAAGGAAACTATACATTGTATTCTGTACCTGGCTTTTTTAAAAATTTTTATTTATTTATTTGACTGCATCATGTCTTAGTTGGGTGCTTGGGCTGTAGAGTGCGCAGGCTTAGTAAGGGTGAGCTGGCTTAGTTGCCCCTCAGCATGTGGAATCTTTGTTCCCCAACCAAGGGTCAAACCCACGTCCCCTGCATTGGAAGGTAGATTCTTTTAACCACTGGACCACCAGGCAAGTCCGTGGTTTTTTTTGTTTGTTTTTTTAAGTAACAACATATCTCCAAGTTCTTTCCGTGTCAGTATACACAGACCTTTTTCATTTTGAATGGTCTTAGTATTTCATTGGTGTCATTATTTATTTATTTATCTAGTCTCCTATTAATAGACATTTGGGTCCTTTCCACTTTTTTACCACTACACACAAGGCTACTACTGTGAACGTTCTCGAACAAACATCCTTGTGGACATGTGAAGATGTACCTGCAAGGTCAATTCCTAGAACTGGAACTACAGAGTCAAACAAAAGAAATGTGTACTTCAATTTTGATAGATTTGCTGTGCCAATTTACCCAACCATCTAGAGTCATAGAGAGGTACTTCCCAGATGGTCCAGTGGTTAAGACTTTGACTTCCAATGTAGGGAGTGTGGGTTCGATACCTGGTTGGGGAGTTAAGATCCCACATGCCTTGCCAAAAACACAAAAACATAAAACAGAAGCAATATTGTGACAAATTCAATAAAGACTATAAAATGGTGCACATCAAAAAAAAAAAAAAAAGAGAGAGAGGGTTGCCTGTCTGCTCTCTCATAGGGCTTTGTTAAACTTACAAACCTTCTCCCATCTCGTAGGTGAAAAATGGTATCTCATTGTAATCTTACTTTGTATTTTTCCAGTTATGGCTTAGGAATATGTTTCAAGCATTAAGAAGTCATTTGTATTTATTTTTCTGTAAACTGCTTATTTATATCCTTTATGAACTATCCTATTTGTTAATAGGACTTCCTCATATATGAAAGAAATTAGTATTTTCATTATATATGGTATAAAAATATCCTCCAGTTTACTATTTATCCATTATTTGTAGGCTTTTTATTAAATATTTGTTGTTGTTTAGTCGCTAAGCTATGTCCAACTCTTTTATGACCCCATGGACTATAGCCCGCCAGGCTCTGCTGTCCATGGGATTTCCCAGGCAAGAATACTGGAGTGGGTTGCCATTTCCTACTCCAGGGGATATTTGAGACCCAGGGATCGAACCTGCATCTCTTGTGTCTCCTGCATTGGCAGGCGGATTCTTTACCACTGAGGCACCTGGGAAAATTTGCTATCTTATAAAAGGTTAGATTTTCAATATGCACATTTGGGTGGACAAGGATTGATTTCTGTACCTCATCCTCATTTTTGCATTTCAGTCCCCACTCCCTTGAGGTGGCAGACACTTGATCTTGGCAGTCCAGAGACTAGCTGCTTCCTTCATCCCCTCAAGGTTCCTGGGGGATCCTGAGTCCAGGTGGGCTTACTCAGGATGCAGGAGGGGGCCTGAGCTCATTCGATCCCCCAGGCCCACTGTCCATCTGGCATCCTGAGGGATTCCCTGCCCTCACTTCTTGTCCACAAGGCCCTTCTGAGGCTGTGCTCTCCTCCCCAGTCCTGCAGCATAGGTGGAGTGCACAGGACTCCTCTGCCACCCACAGGGCTGCAGGGGCCCAACTGCCTGACACCCCACTTGGCCCTTCCTAACCTGGACCCTTGCCGCCTCCTCTTGGCTCATCCCAGAAAACTGAGTCGACCCCTTTCTCAGGGCCCCACCAACATTTATGTACATCTCACAGACCCCCGACTCTGCTCCCAAGCCCAGGATGCTGACAAGCCTTGCTATTCCTCCTCAAACAGTTCCCCAAATCTATTCCTGTGTCTGCCATTCCTCTGAGGAGCTGGAATTCTGGACCACAGAGATCAGGAAGACTTTTTATACTTTTTTCTCCTTTTTATATTGTCACTTCCCTTTCCTGAAGCAGTGCACACAGAGAATGGCCAGATACGTGTGAGAGTGTGTGTGTGAGAGTATGTGTGCGTGTGTGGGCCTCCCAGAGAAAGGAGAGGTCAAAGCTTATCAGGAACTGCCACGAGGAAAGAAAGCAAACGGGTACCAAACCTTGCCTCTCCTGACAAGTGTTGCCACACCTGCTGGCTGCCCCAGGCCTGGACTCCCTCAAGCCCCCAGCTGACACCATCTGGGGCTTCTCTGGTCTGTATGCCTGCAATGTCCCCTTCCCTAGAAGCCCTTTGCAGGTGGCGGGGGAGGTGGCCTGTCTTCCTCTCCTTGGTGGCATCCAGCCCCATGGGCCTTGCACGTCTGGGCGCTTGGTCAGGTGCACGGCGCTGAATTACCTACTGGTTGTAACAGGCTGGGCTTTTTTCATCCTGGGAGCTCTCCAAAAAGGCCAGGATGGGTGGGGTCCCAGCGAGGGGTGTACTTAGGGTGTCCCCCCAAACGAACACCCTGGCTTCTCCTCAAGGCTTTCCTCAGCAGAGCTCCAAGGAACCAGGAAAAAAGCTTTTCTCCAGAGAACTCTGTCTGCAGATAGGCCCTTCTCGCTCATTTGTCTCCCCAGCCTCTCTCCCAGCTTTGTTGGGGTTTCATCAGGCCAGGGAGCTGGACAGTGTAAAATAACCTCAGACCTGGGCTGCTCAGGATGGGAAGCCGCAGGGGCTGAGGCACAGGGAAGGTACCAGACAGGAAGCTTCATTTGAGCACAGCTGAAATCATTCCTCACAGGGTTTTCACCCATCACTACCGCAGCCTTGGTGCCACCATCTTTACTTTGCCTCCAGCCAAACCAAAGCTCCACCTCTAAGCCTTCTGGTCTTAAGTTACAAGGTGTCACATTTCCGGAAACTGGTGATTGCTATAAAATCCAGCCATCTGCACACAAGAGGCTCCTCCTCACCCAGCAGCCCCTCTCCTTGCCCCTCTTTCACTTTTCTTAATAGCACCAATTCTCAGGATAGTGCAAACGCATCCTCAGCTGTCTCCAGGCCTCCAGCTATTTCTAATTGTCCCCTCCAGCATCCTCCATGAGCTCAGCCCCAACCTGATCTAATTTTGCTGGTCCATTACCCACCTCAGTGCCCACTGCCTCCAAGGCCTTGAGGCCTATTGATCGTTCTTAAAAAAAAAAAAAAAAAAGTAATTGGAGGATAATTGACTTTACAATATTGTACTGGTTTCTGCCATACATCAACATGAATCAGCCACAGGTATACATATGTCCCCTCCCTCTTGAACTTCCCTCCCACCTCCCACTCCACCCCACCACCCCCAAGTTATCACAGAGCACTGGTTTGAGCTCCCTGTGCCACACAGAGAATTCCCACTGGCTATCTATTTTACATATAGTAATGTATAGGTTTCCAGTTTGTCCCACCCCCTCCTTCTCTTGCTGTGTCCATAAGTCTGTTCTCTATGCCTGCATCTCCATTTCTTGCCTGCAAATAGGTTCATCAGTACAAAATTTCTAGAATCCTCTCCTCAGTAGCATCTCTGAGCAACATCATCCACCAACAGGCTTGCCTTAGGGCTAAAGGTCAAACTCAGGGGGAAATGCAGGCATTAGTGGAGCCCCACCTCTGGCACTTCCTGGATGGTCCCTTGATCTTCCTGGACCTCTTTCTTCATCAGTAAAGTGGTGAAAAATACAGTACTTACCTCGCAGGGCAATGAGGGGTCCATGGGTATCATATGGGTGCTTATAAAACACACACTATTATTCGTAGTATTTTGTGAAGAGCATTTTTCATTGTAAGTGATCCTGTCCCACCTATCTAGCATAAATCTTGAGTCTTTCTTTCTTTTTGTTTTTTGGAGGGGAGATTTCTCTACTATTTTCTTTCTCTTTTTACTACAATTTTTATTTTAATTAGAAGGTGGGGATGGGGGTAGCAGTGTCAGGAAAAATAGTATAGGATGTGGACAGAAAGACAAATAGGCTATATGGCAGCCTCACCTCCCAAAGTAGGTGTCAGCACATTCAGCTAGGACCAAATAAAGTTTGGAAACCTAGTGCTGAATTCCTGGCCCCTGCGGACATTGACAGAAGTCAGACCTCCATGCCTGCAGGTGTAATGTGGGTGCTCTCCAGCAGCCGGTGTTAGGAAGGCATCCCCACCCATGGGCACCCTCTCCAGTTACCTGACGTCACATCTGATACACAGGCTACCGGGAGAGTACTGGCCCCAGGAGACACGTGCTGGGGTCCCTGCAGAGCCAGGGGTGAAGGAGCAGGTAGTTTTCTGAGAAGGGACAGCAAGTCAGGAGCCTAGAGGACTGGAAGGCCCTGAAGTCATGGGGATGGCTGGTTTCCCTGTGGGGAAGCAAGAGATGCAAGGTCATGAACCGGGAGAGGAAACAGGACGTTAGGAACAAACCGCAAAAGATTGAAAACACCCTCGGTTTCCATCAGTGTGGGAAAGGCTAAGCTCATGGGAATATCCAAACAAGGGAAAGCTGAGCAGAAGGATGAGAGCATGTATTATGGATGGATGTGAAATGATATTCAAGATAGAGTATAAAGTGAAAAAAGCAAGATGCAGGTGATACATAAAATAGCTAACACTTGTGGTTTTATTTATATTATTTGTTTGACTATGCATAAAATGTCTCCGGAAGGCATCACAGAAAATCATTTTAGGAATTTTGTGATGGTGATGGGGTTCAGGGAAGGCCACTCCAAAACATGACACTATGGTATATTGATTATTTTGAATTAAAGTTACTTAAGAAGTAGTCAGTGCAAGGACAGCTACTCTGACCTTCCTTTGTGCCTCTGAGAGCAAGAAAAAAAAATTCCCCATTTTGGAGATTTTGTGCCTACTTTAGTCACTTTTTTGGGTCTCATATCTTTGGGACTCTCAGAAATATAAAATTAAATTAAATCTGTTTTTCTCCTGTTAATCCCTCTTTCATGAAAGAGGTGTCTTAGACAAGAACCTCAAAGAGTAGAGGAAAAAATTATTTTCCTTCCTGACAACGGGTACAGAGTCTCAGATGGGCAGGATGAAAAAGTTCTGAAGAATGATGGTGGTGATAATGTGAATGCACTTAATTCTGCATAGTTATACGCTTAAAAACAATTAAAATGGAAAAAATTTATGTTACTTTTAACTACAATTAAAAAAAACTCAAACATTTCATGAGCTGCCTGCGGGGAGAACTAGGTGTTCAAGAAAGAAAGGAAGGGAAACTTCACTGCACTTCCTTTTGTAACCATGGAAATCTTTTCAAAAAAATAAGGAAGGAAGGGACTTCCTTTGGCAGCCAGTGGTTTAAAGACTCTGCGCTTCCACGGCAGGGTACATAGGTTCCATCTCTAGAGAACTAGATCCTACAACCACACAACTAAGAGTTCCAATGCCACAGTTAAAGATCCTGCAGGCTGCAACCAAGATCCACTGCAGCCAAATAAATAAAAATAAATATTTTTAAAAAAGAGGCAGAAGAGGAAGCAAACTGATAGGGCCCAAGACAAGGTAAGCCTGGCAGGATGGATGGCTGAGAGGCAGTACAGGGTGGCGAACACTTCACTGACAAAGGAACTATTTACCAAGATTGTAAAGGGGGAAGATGGTTGGATGGCATCACTGACTCAATGGACATGAGTTTGGGCAGAGTTGGGGAGATGGTGGAGGACAGGGAAGCCTGCAATGCTGCAGTTCATGGGGGGTCTCAAAGAGTTAGCCACGACTGAGCAACAAAACCGGAAAGAAGAGCAGTGAGGGTGAGAGGGTAGGGGGTTGGGTGAGGGGGTACAGCACCTGGGCTCAATAGCAGTGAAGCTCCATGCTCGGACTACTTACTGAATCAAGGAGAGAATCAGTGCAAGGGGCTACGTGACAGAGGCTGCGACCTTTCTTCCAGGGTCACAGCCAGCCCCGGGTGACCTGGCAGGGAGGGCGTCGGGGGAATTAACAAAGACCTTCCTCTCTTCCCTCCCTTTGATCTCTCCTGGCTGCTCCACTGCTCAACGCGGAAAGGCAGCCTGTGGGCAAGAGCGCTGGGCGGAGCAGGATTGGACGCAAGGGTCACCCTCCTCCTGACACAGGAAAAAGGTGGGGAGAGCACCTAGAGGACAGCGGGACAACCTTGGAGGCAGCCTGCCAGCAGAGGAGCCGGCCTGCCTGGGCGTGTAGCCTGGTTCGGCCACTCACCCACTAGGCCTCCCGGGGTAATGACTGTAGGGATCCTAGACGCCGCTGCCAGAAGTACATTTGTTAATGTTGACGCAAAGTGCTTAGAACAGTGCCAGGCGAGGGGTACACACTGTACACGCGAATTGTGACTTACGTGTGACAGCCTGCCGAGTGGAGCCTGGAGCTCCCCGCGGCTCCGACCCAGGCAGGATGCGGTGGGCGGGGCGTCCTGGGAGGCAGGAGGCGGAGCCGGCCGCGAGTGTCCAGGGGAGGCTGCACCTGCGTGCAGCAGGCCTGCAGGTCCGCTGAGCGCCTCCACGTGTCAGCCCTGAGCTGCGCCCGCAGTGTCCACTGTCACGAGACCCTCACCGCACGTGCCAGCTGGGTGTCAGCTGGGTGCCGGCTGGGTGCCGGCTGGGTGCAGCCGGGTGGAATCCTTGCTCCTTACAAAAGGGGGGAAACTAAAGCTTGTGAGGGGAAGCCCGGTCCAAGCGGCCGCCGCCGCTAACGAAAACTGTACGCCCAGCTGGGCACACACTGCTCCACCCCTCCCAGTTGCTAAGTGTTCCCGCAGCAACTCAGCGCTGAAAGAGTTACAGATTGTAATATCAGAATTTAGCATAGCCGTTATGTGCAGAATTTTCCTAAGCTGACCCGGCACCTATACAAAGGGTAAATTCTCATTCAAAAATTGTGGTCAATTGAAAGAGTCGATTAAAAGTGTCCAAAATATCAAATTTATTAACTTCAAAACACAACTTTAAAGAAGATTGCAGGCAATTTTATGAAAAATTAAAAGTGATAAGCCCATATTGAAAGTAATGCACTTTTTTTTTTCCTCAGAAAAATACCAGGGGGCGTGGTACTTAAGAGATAGCAAGAATAGTATTTTTCTTTTGTTATTTTAAAATACTGGACTAATTGATATAAACATGTTTGTTATTTGCTTGAATGTACCTTATCTTTTTAAAGGATCTTATTTTGAAAAAGTTTTAAAATAAATTATTTTATAAACCCAATATAATAAACACAACTTCTCAGTCAATAAATACTTAAATTTTTTTAAAAATCCGAGGCCACCTCACATGTCAGTGGAAGTGTGGATCCCTTCTTGCTCTCTATCCCTGCTCCTTCACAAAACGAAAGATGATTTTCTTCCCTGTAAGTCACTGTTCATGGTAAATATAAATGAACATATAAGCGGATGGATGATTAATGTATTTGGAGGACAGACAGACCTGGCTGGAGTTGTGATGAGGCTAGGAAGGCAGTTTGGGCTGCATGGGAAAGGCTGAAGAGAGGGTTCTACCCAAGGGGCAGTACTGTACGCTCTGGGGTTTGGAGTTTGGGACAGAAAAATTTTGACACCAGACTATAAGGAAGATTTATCTCACCAAGGGATGAGAAGGTTATAGAAGGAACCATGTCATGGTCACCATTTCGGGGCTCAAGGTGACAGCATCTTTATTTCTATTAATTAATTTTTCACCATGCCACATGGCTTGTGGGATATTATTTCCCCAATCAGGGATCGAACTCGGGTCCTGGACCCTCGGCAATGAAAGGATGGGGTCCTAACCACTGGACCACCAAGGAATTCCTGACAACATTTTTAGAAGGGCCTGGAAAGGGAGGCAAGGAAGCCTGAGAGGTGGTGAGAGGACTGGCAGGATCTGGTGGGTGCCTGTGTTCGGGGCCTGGGAGAGGGAGGGGCTGGGGGCAAGCTAGCCCCTTGGCAGCACCAGGGAGGTCAGGATGTGGGGAGGAAGTCTTTTCTCTCTGCATTTCTGTTAAGCCCCCTGCTTCCTGAGGGAGGGGGAAGGGTCTCGATCATCCGCAGGTCATGACTCAGGTCTGAGGCTGTCACTCCAGCACCCAGAATGGAGGACCGAGGCCACAGCACTGTCACCTCCTCTGATCCTGGTGCTGTTTCCAGGGAGAGGCTCTACCCTGTCTTGAGTGGCTGGTGGGGAGCATCAGGGACTGTCCCATCTTACAGTCTCGGGACTTCTCCTATGCAGGTGGACCCTGGCCAGGACAACTGTCCAGACATGGTTTTGTGTCTCTCAGCATATTTCCAGGATACCCCGTGGAGAACCTTTCCACCACCTGCCACCGTCCTGTTGTGCTGGAACCTGAGGGATTGAGGAAGCACTAGGAATCATCCCAAGATGATTCTAGATCATCTCTCCCTTGCTCTCTGCAGTCCTGCCTCAGGTGTCAAAGTTCAAGTAGAACTGGACATCAGGGAGAAGTAAAACAAACCATAGAGGAAGTGGCCCGCCTCCTGTTGGCATACACAGAAGGCACGCCGGGAAAGAGGGCGAGGGGCCACACCGGAAGCTTCTGATTCTGGTCTGCAAGGCCTGTGCTGGCCAGATGGGGTCTTTCTCAGCAAGAGTGTAGACCAAGTGGTCAGCAGCTCCTTCCCACATCACATGGATGATCTATGATACATGTAAGCTTCAGGCTGCTCCTCGGGCCCAGGTGTCAAGCCCCTTGCCTAAGGTAGCCTCAGTGCTAATTTTCAAACGGACCTCCTGAGTGATCAAAGGATGAACACCTGTTCCTGGCAGAGAGAATGGGGCTAAACCATGGGGCATTTCATTCACTCAACACATTTATGGAGCGCCTGTTAACATACCACGCATTGTGTAGGAGAGGGGTCGGGGAGGAGGGGTAGAAATCACAGTGAGCTGAAAAGAGAAGGTCTCTTCTGGAATCCAAGTTCTTGTGGTAGAAGATTCGTGATAAACAAATATCTGCTGAGTCACTTCAGTTGTGTCCTACTCTTTACAACCTATGGATTGTAGCCCACCAGGCTCCTCTGGCCATGGGGTTCTCGAGTTATCTAAGATAATTTAAACAGTGGTGTGGAGAATGAGAGAAAAATGAAAAGTGTGCAGGGAGTACTTAGAAATGATGGTCAAGGAATGAACGTTTGAAGGAGATAAAGATGGCACTGGCGGCTCAGTGGCCAAGAATCTGCCTGCCAATGTAGGAGAAACAGGTTCAATCCCTGGTCAGGAAGATCTCCTGGAGAAGGAAATGGCAACCTACTCCAGTATGCTTGCCTGGGAAATCCTATCATGAACAGGGGAGCCCGGTGGGCTACATTCCATGAGGTCACAAAAGAGTCAGTCATGACTGAGGCACTAAACAGCAACAACAACATATTGTGAACTGTGAGAACTACCTAGATTTCTAGCAGTAAATTCCTCAATGAACCCTTGCAGGAAAGACATTGTGTTAAGGGTTTATGATGCACACGGGGTCAAGAGTGCCAGAAGCTCTGACCTTCCAATGGGCCTTTACTTTCAGGCTGGATGGCTGGGGAGGAGAAAGGAAATGATGGTGGGTCCTCCCACCTCAGGGGGTTTGAAGATTCTGCCTGAGTGGGTTGCGATACTCTGGCTGCCAGAGGGGAGACCCTAGCCAGAACCCAGATGGACCACGTGACCGTCCCCAGTCACCCCCAACAGTGGGAAGGGTTTGCTCCTGTTCCTTTCTGCATAAACACTGAAGTCATGAGCTATGGGCCAGTGTTTCTCTAAGTAGGGCACGGTCCTTGGGGAACACTTGAGGAGATGGTGTATGCTGGGGGCCTCCAGGGGTTTGGTGTCATTGCTGGGGAATGACAGTATAACTGAAAGTGGGGTTTGGCTGCTTGCTTCTCAAAACCGATAAAGAGGCAAGGTTGGTGGAAAGGAAAGTTTGCTTTATTTTGGATGCTGGCACCTTGGAGGATTCAATCAGTCCAAAGGCTGATTGAATCCCCCTACACTGACAATCAGTGGGTTAGAGTTTTTACAGGCCGATGGAGGGGGCAACATGTAGAAACAGCACAGTCAGCTCTGACAGTTATTTTGAGATTGGTCATTGGTGGTCTGATCAGCATCAAATACAGTTAGTCTTTAGTTCCAGGGTTGCTTTGTTCCCATTTCCTTGAGGCCAATTCTGGGAATTGTGGCAGCTAATGTCCTGGCTACAATCTGGTCATCATAGAGTTAACTTCTTCCACCTGGTGGGGCGCTCAGTCTAGATAGGACAGCTCATAGGAAACGGCTCAGAATATTATCTGTAACCCTAGAGAAGGTTCTAAAAGGTCCTTGACTTGCTTAATGACTATAGTAGTATTTGATCTCCTTTGATAGTTTTCCTTTGTTTCTTCACCTCTCTGATTAAACTTATTCTTTGACTAAAGTTTTTTCGCTGACAAAAGGCAGGCTGAGGATTGGGAGGGTGGGCCCATAGGGTCCTAGCTCTGTTTAAACAGGTTGTTATTGGAGGCTTGGACTTCAGAGTAACCCCTGGCTCTGTGTGCCTTCCAGAGTTTCAGCAGAGTCTGGAATCATTCCAGGGTCAAGGGCAACGCACCTGCCAGTGCCTGTGCCGCTTTCCTTGGCCACAGAAGCCCAGGGCCAGCAGCAAGGAGGTGGGAGCCAGGGGTGGGGTGGGGTGGGGTGGAGAACAGGGCCAGCGAAGGCCTTGGGACAGGCATGGGGCAGGGGAGGCCCTCGAAGTGCTGGGCGGCAGGTTCCTCAAAAGCAAAACCACTTGAAACACCTCATTTGGGCCAGCCAAAGCCCCTGTGGCCAAGTCCCCCACGGCCCAGGACGCTTCTGTTGTAGAAGCCCTCGGCCAGCGAGGGCAACCACTGGCCGGAGATGCCCAGAGAGGCGTCTCCCCACCTACACCCTGCACAAGGTCTGGGATGGCTGAGGGCAAGGGGCTCAGGGGCTGATGGACGAGGGGGACACTCCAAGGCTTGCCCCGGGCTCCGGGACCCAGCCCCGAGCTCGGTCCTCCCCAGCGTGGCTCTGTTTCCCTCTTCTCCATCTGTTCTCCGCTCTTCCTTTCCCCCCAGTGAAGGCAGGCTGGGAGGCTCGCCTATCCTGGGTGGCTGCCAACACGCAGTAGAAGGCAGGGGCCTGGCAAGCACACAGTGTCGCCTCTGTGGGAGCGGCAGGCTAATTATATTTCAGCTGGCGGCCGTGGCTTGGAGGTGGCCGGGAGTTTCCCAGCTCACTGGCTCGCCAGGCCTCCTGTGTGGTAAACACTGCGAGGAGGTGTGGGCACAGAGGGTGGGGAGGTGTGGGCAGGAGCTCAAGACAGGCCTTGAAGGGGAGCCAGGTGGGGCAGTCCGACCAGTCCCTGGTTCCAACTAGGAACCTCACTTCGAATCCTGGGCCACGGGGCAGGTCCAGCTCCCTCCAGGGCCCAGGGTCCTACTGAGGGGTGGGTAGCCCAAGATCCGCCCAGCTGGCATATGGTAAAGCCAGATGGAATGGAATGCTTGGGGAAGGCCCGGAGAAGGGGCCTGATGGAGAATGTACTGTCCGCCTTTCCTTTTCCTACAAATCTTGGGGACTTTCCTGAGGTCAGGACTGTTGTGTGCAGCCGTGCAGGTGTGGGCAGAGGCATGAGTGGAGGCCCATCCAGCCGGAGTTGGGCTGTGACCATCTGGATGGGGGGTCACCTTTATTTCAAGTTCACAAAGGCCCTGTGCCGGCTGGTGCCTGGTGCCCACGGGTCAGGGTCAGAGAGGGTTACTCATCAGAGAGGAGCCCTGGGGACCGGGCAACCCATCCCCTGAGGCCAGTGTGGCATTTTCAGGATCGAACGTCTGGCCTGGTTGTTAGTGCTTCAGGCTCCTGGGGTGAGCTCTCAGCCTAGGTGGTGAGTGGCAGGTTGACTGAGTAGCCTGAGGGCCCTGGGTGAGAAAGCCCAGACCGCACCCCAGGCTGTGTGCTTCCACAACCTCCCTTGTTGTTGTTTAGTTGCTAAGTCGTGTCCAACTCTTTGTGACCCCATGGACTGTAGCCCACCAGGCTCCTCTGTCCATGGGATTTCCCAGGTAAAAATACTGGGTGGGTTGCCATTTCCTTCTCCAGGGGATCTTCCCGACCCACGTCTCCTACATTGGCAAGTGGATTCCTTCCCACTAAGCCACTGGGGAAGCCCCATTCTTCCCCTACCTGTGAGCTAACTTAGGCCACTGTGGCAGGTCACATCCTAACCAATCGCATTTCATCCCAGTGGCTTGAGTCACACACAGTTGGCTTGAGCGGTGAGCCTGTGGAAGTGAGGTCAAGAGTCACTGTGGTACCTGCATCTGACCGGGAAAATATAGACCACAAGGCTAAATTACCTGTCAAATGAGTCTGCTGGGTAGGACCCATGATTTAAAGTCATGCCTGTCCTTACACAATTCACAAACACGTTTAGGTTTACAAACAGTAATCTCGAAGCCCTATGCACTCAGTCAACAAACATTTCGTGAACTCTTCCTGGGTCTCGCTTGCCATCGCGTCTGAAGACTCAGTGAGGAAGCAAATACACCCCGTCCTCACTCACACTCTGGAAAACCAAAAAAACTGAGAAAGCAAACCAAAAAAATAATGGCAAATGGCAATAAACATTAGGGAGGAAATAGCTAAAGTCGAGAGCCATGAGCCCACTTGAAGTGTGGAAGGTGTGACTGAGCTGGTCTTGCTTCACCTCTGAAATGAGATAATAGAGAACCCACCCAAATCCTTGTTAGAAGGAGAAGAAAAGAAGCTTTCAACTACCTCCAGACCACAAGCCCAATTAAGAACCACCTTCCCCACACACCTACTCCCACCTGCGGCTGCTCACAGAGGTGCGCCTGCAGGGGCGCTCTGCGTGCTGACATGAGGCCCACGGCGTGAGGGACAGGAGGGACGTGCCACCTCCCCACGGGAAGGGAACATCTAGGCTCTGTCAGCTTGGCAGGAGGATTAACAGAAAAGGTGAGGGGGTGGAGGTTGGTTTTGAAAGATGAATCCAAGTCTGTAGGTTAGCCAGAGCAGGCCTCCCCAGCTGTGAGTGCAGAGGAGGAAGCAGGAGGGGGAGGGTGCCATGGGATGGGACTCAGCTGGCACCCCGAGGTGGCGAAGCCTTGGCCTGGGCTGCCAGCAGCACCCTCAGGGGAGGTGGGGTCCCCAGCCCTCGCTGGCACCTCCTCTCCACCACCTCTGAGGCTCCCACGGGGCTTTCCCATGCTGTCAACCTGGCCAGAGGCCCGCGGGGCAGGGTCCAGGGGGGGTTACAAGGGTGGAAGTCTCTGGAGAGGGCCTCCTGCGAGGACCGGCTGCTTCTCAGGCCTAGCCACTGGCTCCTTTGCGGAGAGCACCAGGAGAAATGCTGCTTTTCTGGAATGTCTGGCCTTTAACCCAGAAATCCGGGGGCGCGGGAGCCTCCAGGGAAGAGGAAACAGGCTGTGTGTGTGGAGCTGACTCTGGTCTGGGTTTGGCCTGAGCGCACAGGGAGATGGTTCCTAAACTGAGAGTCACCTGGGTGGGGGCGTTTGGAGGCACAGTCCCTGTCCTTCCTCTGCTTTGAGATCAAAACATCCAGGCTGGAACCCAGCATCGGCAACTGTAACAAGCACCCAGGCGATTCTGATGCAGGCAGCCAGGGGCTTCAGAGCCCTGAAGTGGGGCCTACTGGGGCCTGGGAGCCACCGGGAGGCTGGGAACTGGAGGCTCGCTGTGGGCATGGCAGCTGCCAAGAGCCCAGGACTTGTCCTTTAATCCTTATCAGTTCCATACCCCACTCTGTCACAAGTTCTCAGAAGGGGTCTTTTCCTCCCTGCCATCCCCACTGGCTCCACCTGCGTGTCAACAGAGAGACTCTAGACCCTGGAGTCTCGAGAGGCCCCACCCCCATACTCTCAATAACATTTTTCCCAACCGGAAAACAGCGCAAACAAAGCAGACGTGAGGATGTGCGGTGGTCTCCTGTCTGGGAAGCCAAGGCTGCAACGCATTTTGCCTCCCCGTCAGTCCTCAGCCCCTCGGCACTCACAGCTGATAGAGATGTTGTCAGCTGAACATTCCAGAAGAAAGGCTGGAAACCACCAGGCAACAGAGAGCTCCCAGCTGTTAAGAACCTGGAGGCATTAGGGCTTAACGTCTCTGCTCACCCTCCACAGCTGTTAGACCACAGATGGGGCAGGTGGGGGTGAGCGGCCCAGGGGTGAGAAGGTCAGAAGAGGATGGAGCGGTCCCAAGGGGGATCTTGGGCGGGTCAAAGACATTTCCCTCTCTCCAGGGTCACAGGCACACAGCACTTGTCTGAGGGCAGATGGGCCTCATTTCAAAAGCTTTCTCGCCTCAGTTTAGTAACTCATCGTCTCCTGTAGCCTGTCTCCTGGGTTCTGACCTGCAGTCTGAGGGCTGCAGGGCCTGAAGGCAGACAGGCCACAGGGCTATAGGCTTGGCCCCAGAGCCCTAAACCCCTTCTGGCCTCTGGCTGGTGAGAGCCAATAATGGGCCACAAGGATAAATGTAGCTCATCCAAAATGAGGTCAATTCTTCCTTGAAATCAGAAGGCACAATTACTTTGGCTTGCTTCTTATCAGGCCTTATACCTCATTTGGTCAATGTCCTAATTCATGGGGCCGCAAAGAGTTGGACACAACTGAGTGACTGAACTGAACTAAACTGAAGGTGAAAATGCACTTACCAGGTGGCCAATGTGGGAGACATAAGAGATGAAGGGTTCAATCCCTGGGTTGGAAAAATCCCCTGGAGGAGGGCATGGCAACCCACTCCAGCACTTCAGTACTCTTGCTTGGAGAATCCCCATGGACAGAGGAGCCTGATGGACTACAGTCTATAGGGTCACAAAGAGTTGGACACCACTGAAGAGACTTAGCACGCACACACCCAAGGTGGACATGGGACCTTTTCACCTACTTTATGTCACTTTTTTTTTTTTTTTTTTTTTTGGGGCTGCTGCACATGGCTTGCAGGATCCTAGTTCCCCAATCAGGGATCAAACTTGGGCCCTGGACAGTGAAAGCATCAAGCCCTAACCACTAGACTGCCAGAGAATTCTCACTGCCATGTTATTCTCCAGTCAGTCCCAGGCCAATCCAGAAAGCCGAGTTTTCAAACACCTGTCTCTCTCAGGGGCATCCAGGGAGTCCCTGGGCTCCCCTTTGTAGGTGCAAAGATGCTAAGGGACTTGGAGTTTGGAGCTGGGTGAGACTGGATGTGCTGGCTTTCACAAGGTGAGGGCTGTGTCTTCTGGTTGATGGCAGCCCCGAAACTGGGAAAGACTCCACAGCCGTTGCATTCCAAATAGCCTGGCCTGGAGTCGCCAGCTACCACCTGCGTGACCTCGCTCATCTCTCTGAGCCTCAGGAGCCCATGTCAAATGGGCCTGAAAACATTTACCTCATAGGATTGCTACTGAGAGAGTCGGCGGGGTAGAGCCCATCTGCGGTGCGGGTCTGAGGGACGGTCCACAGGAGACGGTCGGTGAGTGCTCCCCCCACCTCTGCTGCGCCAGGAGCCAGAGCCCCTGGGGTCCCACTCCTCTCCTGAGCAGGCATGGCGGCATCAGGAGAGGAGAGCTGGGGACGGGCCGCATTCTGCTCAGCCCCTCAGCGCAGCGCCCCGAGTGGTGGTGAGGGGAGGGCTGAGAGGAGCTGAGGGGTCAGGCCACTGAGAGGCTTTGGGCACCACTCGATTCTGCCCCGGACACTTCCCATGGCCCCCACCCCACCGCCGTTCTCTGAAGAGGGCAACCCCCACCCCTGCCCTGTGCCCTGTGCCCCTGGGCGTGCAGGGCATCAGGCTGCTGTGACCCAGGGGTGTAGGTCAGGGCACGGCCCCCAGACACTGCCCAGCCAGGGTCCGTGGCCCTCCTCCAGCCCCACCTTGGCACTCTCCAGGACCGTGGGGCCTGGAGCCCTCCCTTTCTGCTCCTGGCAGAGCAAGGAGTGTGAATCAGACAGAAACAAACGCTGAGCACGAACACAAACTTTTTCTATTATTAAAGACAGAAAGGGCCTGGGAGCGCCTGAGGGTCTTGTGTGGCCTTTCCCTGGCTGAGCTTGGTTCCCTGAGACAGTGTGCCAAGGCTTTGTCTGGTCCCCAGGCCCTGCGGTGGCTGCGGCTTGTTCTTGTCCCCATCAGGGTGTCCGGAGAGGGAGGACCAAGGGGCGCCGACCTGCCTCTTCCTCCCTCTCCAGGTCTCTGGAAGGCAAAGAACACTGTGGCCCAGGCAGCCTCAGGAGCATATTTGCATTATTTTGTGGCAACGAGCATACTTCCTGGAGGGGGTTTTTGGAAGAGTCGGAAGCCGCCCAGAGGGAAAGCCGAAGGAAGTAAGAGAGCGGGAGGCTAGGAGGAGACAGGCCTGGGCAGAGGCCGGGTGCAGGGTACCTGGGGCCCGAAACCCGCTCCTGCCCTTGTGAGCTGCAGAGCAGAAGCCTGGGCTGAGCAGGTCCAGGCCCTGCAGGGAAGCTTGCCCAACCCGCCTGGTGTCAGTGGCAGGATAATGATCTGAGGAGGAGCCAACGGGGCTGCAGAGTCAGATGGAAAATTCCCACAGCGCTCTTGCCCCTGAGCCGCACCGGGAGGGGGCGCCGGGCTCCAGGCAGGCCCTGGCTGCATGCGGGTGGGCAGGGCAGACCCTGGGAGCAGCAGAGCTGAACAACTTCAAGGGGAGGGGAATGGAGACCAGGCCTCCCTCCTTTTCTCTTGATTCTTGGGAACTGGCCTGACTGTGGGCTTGGGTGACGTGTTCGTTGGGTAGGACCTGGACCGTGCTCAGTCGCTCAGTCATGTCCAACTCTTTGTGACTCCACGAACTGTAGCCCTCCAGGCTGCTCTGTCCATGGGATTTCCTAGGCAAGAATACTGGAGTGGGTTGTCATTTCCTTCTCTAGGGAATTTTCTTGACCCAGGGATCAAACACGCCTCTCCTACATTACAGGCGGATTCTTTACCATTGAGCTACCAGGGAAGCCCAGGATGCAAAGGCAATTAGGAAATGAGAGAAGACAGACCTATTTTCTGCATATAAAGGAGGTCCAACAACCCTCTAAAATAGGCTGAGAATCTGAAAAAACAAAAACGACTCATGTTTGTTTAAACAAATCAAGCATTCCACCAGCATATCAAGATTTTAAATTTGTCACTAGTAACCCTCAGGTTCAGATATTCACAGGCAGGATTCATACTGATGAATATAGTCCTTTGCTGGCCCCAGGGCCTTGAGGGAGCACATTCATGGGCACCTTTGCGTTGCCTACTGTTCAGTCCTAAGCTGGTAAGGGCCCTACCAGCAGGACATGCTCCATGAAGTCCAAAGCCAGACTGGAATACTCCTAACCAATGTTACTCCTCGGCTTCTTGCAGGAAGCCAGGCTGGAGCAGGATGTTTTGAGACCCTGCAAATACAGGTGTTTTCCACGTAGTCTCCAGAGCAGGAGCCTCAGGTTCCCTGTGCCCCAGGAAGACGAGAAGGAGCCAGGTGGCAGGAAGGGTGTTCCCTGGACACCTGGCAGCAAGCCCAGCACCCTGGGTGCCAGGTCCAGAAAGGCTGCCCCGCCCCTGCGAGGTCCAGTCAGAGGGGGGAAGGAAGGAAGCCCTGCTAGGTGGGATTTCCCCACCCCAGGCCTGCAATCTTCTTGGCTCCAGTCACCTGATAAGCAGGCTGGTTTGTAAGATGACCTGTGTAGTTTCCCACAGATGACAAAGCCATGGGCAATTTGCAAAATTCTCCTGCACAGGTAGGCTTCAAGAGGCCACAGTCTTCCGACAAGGATGGGAAGAGAAGGCGGAAGATCCCTGGCCGTTCTGTCAGGGTGACCCTCTTCAGGGTCTCCTGGCTCAGCCCAGAGAAAGAGCTCCAGAGGACCTGGGCAGCGGTGCAGAAGGTTCCATTTCCCCTTCCTTCCTGCTGGCCCCAGAGCTCCTCCACCTCGGCCCCGCCCTCCCAGCTGGCCTTGACTCACACTCGCTGGGTGAGGCACCTGTCCTCTGGCCTCCCTCCATTGAACCCACCCAGGTCCTCAGGACACCCGGATGAGGAGAGAGGGGTGGAGGATGGGGGCAGGGAAGCAGGCTCCAGGGACCTCATAGCTGGGGGGCAGGCTGAACCAAGCATTGCTTTGCAGGCCCTGCCTGGAAGGGGAGGTGAGTGGGAGTTGACAGGAGTCCAGGTTCCCCTCGGAGCTCCAGGAGGCTTTGGGTTCGTGCAGGGTCAGAGAGGCTGGCTCCCCAATGCCATTTTGTTCAGCAGGAGAAACTGGAGCCAGGTCAGCCCTTGTTCTGAAGGCCAGGGTCCTACCTGGAGAAAGGCTGCGGCCTGTGCATGTGTGGGCAGACGAGCAATTAGGGGTACCCAGGAAGGAACTTCTTCATCCAGAAAGAAGCAGGGATTTGGCTCCTAGGCTGAGCAGCAAATGTGGCTTTGCAGGTTGCCCAGGGCCACACTGGCTCTGCTCTAGCTGAGGAGGGAGGCTCTGTAACTGTAGGCTGGCTTCTGCCTCGCTAACCCCATTACTTGGGTGAAAACATTCTCATATTTTGGAAGGTCAGGACACTTTTGAAAGCATTTAAGAGGAATGTGAAGTCAAGAGGGCCTTAAAATCATCACTATGAACAAAGCTAGTGGAGGTGATGCAATTCCAGTTGAGCTATTTCAAATCCTGAAAGATGATGCTGTGAGAGTGCTGCACTCAATATGCCAGCAAATTTGGAAAACTCAGCAGTGGCCACAGGACTGGAAAAGGTCAGTTTTCATTCCAGTCCCAAAGAAAGGCAATGCCAAAGAATGCTCAGACTACTGTACAATTGCACTCATCTCACACACTAGTAAAGTAATGCTCAAAATTCTCCAAGCTAGGCTTCAGCAGTATGTAAACCGTGAACTTCCAGATGTTCAAGGTGGTTTTAGAAAAGGCAGAGGAACCAGAGATCAAATTGCCAACATCTGCTGGATCATGGAAAAAACAAGAGAGTTCCAGAAAAACATCTATCTCTGCTTTATTGACTATGCCAAAGCCTTTGACTGTGTGGATCACAATCAACTGTGGAAAATTCTGAAAGAGATGGAAATACCAGAACACCTGATTTGCCTCTTGAGAAACCTGGATGCAGGTCAGGAAGCAACAGTTAGAACTGGACATGGAACAACAGACTGGTTCCAAATAGGAAAAGTAGTACGTTAAGGCTGTATATTGTCACCCTGCTTATTTAACTTATATGCAGAGTACATC
>SJYV01000585.1:172943-189122 GCA_006410875.1 Neotragus pygmaeus | reverse complement strand
GTCATGTATGGATGTGAGAGTTGGACTGTGAAGAAAGCTGAGCAGCGAAGAATTGATGCTTTTGAACTGTGGTGTTGGAGAAGACTCTTGAGAGTCCCTTGGACTGCAAGGAGATCCAACCAGTCCATCCTAAAGGAGATCAGTCCTGGGTGTTCATTGGAAGGAATGTTGCTAAAGCTGAAACTCCAGTACTTTGGCCACCTCATGCGAAGAGTTGACTCATTGGAAAAGACTCTGATGCTGGGAGGGATTGGGGGCAGGAGGAGAAGGGGATGACAGAGGATGAGATGGCTGGATGGCATCACTGACTCGATGGACGTGAGTCTGAGTGAACTCCAGGGGTTGGTGATGGACAGGGAGGCCTGGTGTGCTGCGATTCATGGGGTCGCAGAGTCGGACACGACTGAGCGACTGAACTGAACTGAAGAGCCATTCTGGAAGAGCTCACGAACCCCTGTTGAGAGACAGGAATACTGTTCTTTTCTGCACTTTAAATGTGTCATGTCATGTTGTTCTCACTGCATCTCCTTGAGGTGGATCCTATGATTGTGTCATTATCACACAAGAGAAGAGTGAGGCTGTGATGCAGTCAGCAGTGGGTGGATTGAGCGAGGTTCTTCGTTAGAGAGCTAAAGTGCCTGGCACTCGAGTCAGGGATGGAAGCCCGGGGCTGCTCCCCACCTCTCTAGTCAGGGTCTCCGTCCCATCAGTCTCCTTGAGGCCCAGTCTGCAATGGAGCAGATGCAGAGTTGGGGAGTTGGTGGGGGTGTGCCACCTTTGGGAGCTGTTGTTGTTCAGTCGCTCAGTCATGTCCAACTCTGCGACCCCATGGACTGCAGCACACCAGCCACACCTGTCCTTCACTATCTCCCCGAGTTTGCTCAGATTCATGTCCATTGCGTCACTGATGCTATCTATCCATCTCATCCTGGGTTACCCTCCTTTTGCCTTCAATCTTTCCCAGCATCAGGGTCATTTCCGATGAGCCAGCTCTTCACATCAGGTGACCAGAGGATTGGAGCTTCAGCTTCAGCATCCGTCCTTCCATGGAATATTTAGGGCTGATTCCCTTTAGGATTGACTGATTTGATCTCCTTGCGGTCCAAGGGACTCTCAAAAGTTTTTTCCAGCACGACAATTCAAAGGCATCAATTCTTTGGCACTCAGCCTTCTTTAGGAAGTGGCAACCCCCTCCAGTATTCTTGCCTGGAGAATTCTATGGACAGAGGAGCCTGGTGGGCTACAGTCCATGGGGTTCCAAAGAGTCAGACACGACTGAAGGACAAACACTTTCATACTTTTTCACTTTCTTCTTTATGGTCCAACTCTCACATCCATATATGACTACTGGAAAAACCATAGCTTTGACTAGACGAACCTTTATTGGCAAAGTAATGTCTCTGCTTTTTAGTATGCTCTCTAGGTTTGTCCATAGCTTTCCTTCCAAGGAGCAAGCAGCTTCTAATTTCATGGCTGGAGCTGTTGGCTGTGACCTTTTCAGCAGGAATTTCCCCACTCCCAGTTTTGCTATGTTGTCCTGTGTCCAAGTTTTTGGACAGAGGTTCTTGTGACTATTTATCTCCTTCCCTGGAAAGCCCCTGCCTCCAAGGCCATCAGCTGCCCACCTCCTCCACTTCGGGTAAGGGAGGCTTGGGACTGGGTTTTTTCAGAAATGGGAAAGCCGTGAGCACCTGCAGCCTGTCCTACTTCAGAAGAAGCTGCATTATTCCCTGTTTTACAATGATGTTTTGTTTTTTAAGAACACAGAGGAGAAAAGAAAAGCCCTCCCAGAAGGGATGTCCACATAGTGTGTGGAAGGAAAGGAGTGTACTATGCATGTGACAATCGGAGTTGTTAGAGGCATCTGCTTGTTCATCCTGGGCAGGTGGCTAATGGTCCCTGGGGATGCCCCTTGCAGAGCTTGTCTAGAAGGGGGCCTGGAGCCTGGTTTTACACCAGAGGCCTCTGTGCCCAATCTGCTTCTGTGAAGGGGAGCAAGCCCCTGCCCTGCTAGATGCAGACAGGAAGTGAAGCTGCCACAAATCTCTCTCAACTCACTTGGAAGAGACACGCTGCAAGAGCTGCAAGGGCCAAAATTCTTAGTCCCCAGAGAGGTTTAGCTTGCGTGGCCTTGTTCATCACCGTGTCCCCAGGCCTCAAGGCAGGGTCTGACTTGGAGGCCCCACGTTTTTGGTCATCAGTAAGAACTAAGGGGACTTTCCTTGCATTGAGAGGAGATGGTACACTCCCACGGCCCTTGCAAAACAGCACTCCTCCCCTGGTCCCTCTCGGAGCTCATTTTCTCAGGAGGCTGCTGGACACAGAGGCACAAAGAAGCTGGTGGCCTTCTCCAGGTCACCCTGCAACAGAGTCTCTCCAGCCATTCTGTCAGGGTCAATGAGCTACTTTTGCAGAGGGAGGTGATTTTGTCTGATGCTGCTGCTGCTAAGTCACTTCAGCCGTGTCCGACTGTGTGTGACCCCATGGACAGCAGCCCACCAGGCTCCCCTGTCCCTGGGATTCTCCAGGGAAGAACACTGGAGTGGGTTGCCATTTCCTTCTCCAATGCATGAAAGTGAAAAGTGAAAGTGAAGTTGCTCAGTTGTGTCTCACTTCTAATGACCCCACGGACTGCAGCCTACCAGGCTCCTCCATCCATGGGATTGTCTGATGAGTCTATCTGAAACTTAGAGCTTGACCTATATTACTTAAGGAACACCAGCATGGCTATCTTCAGCTTTTTTGCCTTCAGTCTTGGCAAGAACTTATGAAGTTCCCCAGTGACTGTCAGGCCCCTGGAGTCTGCCTAAGGAGAGTGACTCCAGTTATACAACCAGGTCAACATGGCTCTGATGGGGGTTACCAACTAACCAGCTAGATCCAGATGATAACCAGGGTGCTGTTCTCAGCTTCTATCCCTGGAAAACCCAAGCTCAGGCGGGCACTCTGAGTTTCTTAGATGGGGTTGCCCCTGGTTCATCCCTACTCTGACCAGGGAAACTAGGTCTGTCCTGTTCTTCTTCTGCTTCTCCTTTTCACCCTCATTCCAGTAGTACCCAGTAGAGGATTAATCACTGCAGTTCTCGGTAAAAACCTAAATGATTGGATTAACTCTGAGGTTTGCAGGTCAACTCCTGAAATAAGGTTAGCTGCTGATGTCTGCCATGCAGACAATCTTGTGGTAGCTGCTCAAAAGAAGTATCAACAACTTCATCAAAATTTCGGTAACACCACTTGCCTTCTGGGACAGTGGCACGTTCCCTTCTCTTGCAAGCACTTTCCCCTGTGTTCCCTCCATGTCCCCCTGGATCTGGAGGAGCCCTAATCTTGCACAGGAAGGGGTGGTCTGCAGAAAGCCCTGCTGGAGCTGCCTGAAGCCTTTGCAAGGGGCCCCCAGGCTGAGGTTGCCACAAGTGGAGCTGCCCAGAGAGGTTAATTATTGTTGAATATTTGCATCTTTTGTCCCCTGACCGGCTTTAGGAGTCAAGGATGAGATCAGCAAAGGCACAGATGACAAGAACCTAAGGCATATGGGTCAGTTCCTGGAAACCTGCTTGCCTCCTCAGAACACTAGTAAGCTGCCCACTGACCAAAAGAAGGGTAAAGGTGGGATGAGCCCCAAATACCCTTGACTATGACCAGGCCGCCTGCAGTTACCTCTTACAGTGTTTCCTAACGATTAGCAAACACCAGACCTGACTGGGGAGCGTCCTCAAAATACACATGCCCAAAGCAGCCTCTTGAGAAAACTCTGTGATGTGAGAGATCAAGGCAGGGGGCCAGGCTTGTTCACTTGGGAAAAGTTCCTCTGGTGGTTCTGATGTGAAATTCTGGCTAAGAACAGTCAGTCTGGCACATTTCAGTTTAAAAGTCTTCACTGCTTACTCTCATGGGATGTGGGCATAGGAAAGTGGTATTACACAGAATTTCAAACCACACCGAGTTCAGTGATTTCCTTCTTGTGTGGGGGTATCATTGAGCAAATCGTGCGTATCGTTACCTTGGAGGTTCTTTTTGAGTCAGAAGCAAGCACCAACACCCATCTGATGGTGTGCTTTAAAAGCAAGAGAGGCAGGACCCTCTCTTTTAAAGGAAGGGTTTTAAAGGAAGGGTCACTCAAGCTGGAGTCAGTCAGATGGACAATGAGTGAGAAAGGTGAGAATGCACACCAGAGAATTCTGGAGACTCTGTTTCCCCTTTGGAGGCACCTGCATTATGTGTAGCGTTCACAGTTTTCCCCGGGGGAATGGGCACACACTGCATGCGTGTGCAGAGTTTAGGCCACCTGGGTTAGGGCTTTCCTGTGGTCTGAAACTGAGAAAAGCCGGTGTCATACACAGGGTTCGCACGAGGAGTCTTGACCAGCACATGACCAGCTGAGCAGGGCTCCTCTCCAGGTAATATGCTAGGATGTGTGAACACTTCATAAATGGGTATGAATACCCATACCTTCACTTTTGGTATTTTACTGGGAAAATTTAGGCCTGTTTGCTCTTAGTAGGACTGAAACTTCAATCAAGTTAAAAAAAAAATTGTGCCTTTCAGTATAGGGCTCTTAGAATTCAGGGCTTAATTTTTGTCTGATTCTATGAATAACAATTAATCCACTGAAAACATTTTGAAAATACATTAAAAATAAGTGAGAAATTATTTATAACCAGAACTTATTTATAAATTTGTTAAAATTTATGAACATTTTACATTTAAAAATTAGTACGATTTATTTTTTAGAAAGTGTTAGATTTACAGAAAAATCTAGTGGTAATTGTACTGAGTTCCCATTAACATCCAGCTTCCCACATACACGTTTTCCCTATTATCAATATCTTGCATTAGTGTGATATATGTTACAATTAATGGACCAATATTGATACATTATAAAGTCCATACTTAAAAGTTTGGTTTACCATTATGTTGTACGTTTCTTTTTTATATTTATTTTTTTGGTCGAGCCATGTGGCTTGCAGGATCTTAGTTCCCAGACCAGGAACTGAACCCGGGCTATGGCAGTGAAAGCTCCGAATCCTAACCACTGGATTGTCAGGGAATTCCTTGTGTTGTACATTTCTATGGGTTTTGACAAATGCATAATGTCCCGTATCCACCATTACAGTATCAAATAATAGTTTCACTGCCCTAAACCTGTTCTCCACCAGTCTCTTCTCCTCACTCTCCCCTATTCTCCCACATACCCCTTCCAAACTCCTGGTAACTACTGGTCTTTTTACTGTCTCTATATAGTTTTGTCTCTTTTAGGATGTCTTATAGTTGAAATCATACACTACGTAGCTTTTCCAGACTGAATTCTTTCACTTACAAGATGCATTTAAGTTTCCTCCATGTCTTTTGTGGCTTGATAGCTCATTTTCTTGTTACCACTGGGATTTCTTTGGAAGGAGTGATGCTAAAGCTGAAACTCTAGTACTTTGGCCACCTCATGTGAAGAGTTGACTCATTGGAAAAGACTCTGATGCTGGGAGGGATTGGGGGCAGGAGGTGAAGGGGATGACCAAGATTGAGATGGCTGGATGGCATCACGGACTCGATGGACGTGAGTTTGAGTGAACTCAGAGAGATGGTAATGAACAGGGAGGCCTGGTGTGCTGCGATTCATGGGGTCGCAGAGTCGGACACGCCTGAGCGACTGAACTGAACTGAATAATACTCCATTGTCTGGGTGTACCAGTTTGTTTTCCATTCACTTAATGAAGATTATCTTGGTTGCTTCCAGTTTGGGGCCAATATGGATAAAGCTGCTATAAACATTTGTGTGCAAGCTTTTGTGTGGGTGGGCATAGCTGGATGTTATAGCAAGAGTATGGTTACCTCTGTAAGGAACTGCTGTACTGTCTCCTAAAGTTGTTGCATTTTGCATTCTTACAGGAATTCTTACTGCTTACTGATCTGTACTGCTCTTACATTCTTGCTGATGCTCTGAAGCCTCACCAACAGTTGGTATTGTTGATTTAAAAAAAAAGTTTTCCATTCTAAAAGATGTGTAGTGTGGTATCTCATTGTTTTAATGTGAAATTCCTGAGGACATAGGATGTTGGGTGTATTTCACATGCTTCTTTACTATCTATATTTCTTCAGTGAGGGATTTGTTAGGATTTTTTGTGACTTTTAAATTGGGTGTCTGTTTCCTTATTGTTGAGCTTTGAGAATTCTTTGTAACTAATATGCACACACATACAAAGAATTCTTAATATATTTTGGATACCAGTCCTTGGTGGCCTTTGGATACCAAACACATGTGTGTTCCAGTCTGGCCTTGTCTTTTTATTCTCTTAAGTGTCTTCATAGAAGTTTTCAATTTTAAAAGTCTATCAATTTTTTCTTTCATGGATTGTGCTTTTGGTGTTTTATCTAAAAGCTCATTGCCAAACCCAAGGTCACCTAGATTTTATGTTATTGCCTAGAAGTCTTACAGTTTGGTGTTTCACATTCAGTTCAGTTCAGTTCAGTCGTTCAGTCGTGTCCGACTCTTTGTGACCCCATGAATCGCAGCACGCCAGGCCTCCCTGTTCATCACCATCTCTCGGAGTTCAGTCTCACGTCCATCGAGTCTGTGATGCCATCCAGCCATCTCATCCTCAGTCGGCCCCTTCTCCTTAGGTGAAGTTTAACTTAATGATCCAATGTAAGTTAACTCTGGATAGATGATGGTCTGTTATCTATTAATAGATCCATGTTTTTGCATGTGGATATAGAATCATTGCAGAGTGCCATTTTCAGAAAGAGTATTCTTTCTCCAGTGGATCCACAGTCAAAGGCGTTGGCATAGTCAATAAAGCAAAATTAGATGTTTTTCTGGAACTCTCTTGCTTCTTCAATGATCCAATGGATGTTGGCAATTTGTTCCTCTGCCTTTTCGAAATCCAGTTTGAACATCTGGAAGTTCACGGTTCATGTACCATTGAAGCCTGGCTTGGAGAATTTTGACCATTACTCTACTAGCATGTGAGATGATGTAACTGTGCTATAGTTTGAGCATTCTTTGGTATTGCCTTTCTTTGGGATTAGAATGAAAACTGACCTTTTCCAGTCCTGTGGCCACTGCTGAGTCCAAATTTGCTGGCATATGGAAATCATGAAATGATTCTAAACAAAATTGTGTTTAGAATCAAACCCATAACCACCAGAGGGCTCAAACAAACCTTGTGTACACCAGGACCGAGAGATCCAACAGCGACTGAACCAGAACNTCCAAATTTGCTGGCATATGGAAATCATGAAATGATTCTAAACAAAATTGTGTTTAGAATCAAACCCATAACCACCAGAGGGCTCAAACAAACCTTGTGTACACCAGGACCGAGAGATCCAACAGCGACTGAACCAGAACTGTGTTTGAGTGTCTCTTGCAGAGGTACAGGTCAGTAGTGGACTTCTGCAGGGACAGGGGCTCTGGGTACAGCAGACCAGGGTATGGCATAAGCCCTCTTGGAGGAGACTGCCATTTACCCACAATAGAGGCGCCAGAACTTACATAGGACTGGGAAACAGACTCTTGGAGGGCACAAACAAAATCTTGTGTGCACCAGGACCCTGGAGAAAGGCACAGTGACCCCTCAGGAGACTGACCCAGAACTGTCCATGAGTGTCCAGGAGTCTTACTCCTTGGAAGGAAAGTTATGACCAATCTAGATAGCATATTCAAAAGCAGAGACGTTCCTTTGCCAACATAGGTCCACCCAGTCAAGGCTATGGTTGTTCCAGTGGTTATGTACGGATGTGAGAGTTGGACTGTGAGGAAAGCTGAGCGCCAAAAAATTAATGCTTTTGAACTGTGGTGTTGGAGAAGGCTCTTGAGAGTCCCTTGGACTGCAAGGAGATCCAANTCCAGGGAGTAAGCATCTTCTAATTTCATAGTCAGCAAAAACAAGACTGGGAGCTGACTATGGCTCAGATCATGAACTCCTTATTGCCAAATTCTGACTTAAATTGAAGAAAGTAGGGAAAACCACTAGAACATTCAAGTATGACCTAAATCAAATCCCTTATGATTATCCAGTGGAAGAGACAAATATATTAGGGATTAGATCTGATAGACAGAGTGCCTGATGAACTATGGACGGAGGTTTGTGACACTGTACAGAAGGCAGTGATCAAGACATCCCGAAGAAAAAGAAATGCAAAAAGGCAAAGCGGTTGAGGAGGCCTTACAAATAGCTGAGAAAAGAAGAGAAGCAGAAAGGCAAAGGAGAAAATCAAAGATATACCCATTTGAATCCAGAGTTCCAAAGAATAGCAAGGAGAGATATGAAAGCCTTCCTCAGTGATTAATGCAAATAAACAGAGGAAAACAATAGAATGGTAAAGACTAGAGATCTCTTCAAGAATATTAAAGATACCAAGGGAACATTTGATGCAAAGATGGACACAATAAAGGACAGAAATGGTTATGGACATAACAGAAGCAGAAGATAATAAGAGGCGGCAAGAATACATAGAACTATACAAAAAAGATCTTTATGACCCAGATAACCAAGATGGTGTGATCACTGGACTAGAGCCAGATATCCTGGAATGTGAAGTCAAGTAGGCCTTAGGAAACATCACTATGAACAAAGCTAGTGGAGGTGATGGGATTCCAGTTGAGCTATTTCAAACCCTAAAAGATGATGCTGTCAAAGTGCCTGGAAAATACCATGGACAGAGGAGCCTGGCGAGCTACAGTCCATGGGGTCGCAAACAGTTGGACACAACTTATCAGCTAAACCACCATGGCTGATTCCAGAAATGCCCTGCAAGAACTTAGATGTTTACTCACCAGTTTCGGCAGATATTCTTTACACAATTTTTGGTGTGTTAGGCTTGCACACACTGAACAGGGTTTCCTATTCAGAGAAACCCGAGACAAGGAAGCAGAGAAATGTACAAATCAGTTGGATTTTCCAGAATGTAAAATAAATGAAGGTTAACAGTCATCCTAGGATCACTCATGGTTTCAGTCGAAGTGCAATTATCGTTAGTTGTTAGGACTTGTTTCTTGCATTTTGTGATTATTGATTGTCAGAATATATTTAACCTTAGCATTTCTGATTCTTTAAGAGACCCTAAAGATCCTTAATATAGTAATTTGATTGTGGCACGTATCTGAATGCTAGACTTGGGGCTAGTGAGGGAGCTGAGTACCTAGTTGGTTGTTCATGTAATCCAAATAGTAAAAGATGTTTCTTCATATGAGTACTAAAAGGAAAGCCGTATGTTTACCCAGAGAGCTTCATATTCATGAATGTCTGGACATACCCCTCTGAATGTCAGTATTCAACTGCCTATTTCTTACTAGGAGTTGATCAAAATGCCCTTTGGGTAAAAATTTTTAGTTTTAACATTTTTTTTTAGCATTTGAATAAGACTTCCATGTTAACCCTGCTGTCAATCCAAGACTCTGTTAAAAACACTGAATGTTTACATACTTAAAGCCAAAGAGCACTAAATGTTTACATACTTAAAACTCATCTGTTTCTTCCAGTTCTTTTAAGTATAAAATAACCAATATTGGTTAACTTAAAACTACTTCTTAAATTCATCTAGATTTTGTATTAACATTTTTCTTAACAAATGAGTAAATTTCCATTTTCTACACTAGAAGATATTTTCTTATAGAAAAATCCAGTCATTTGCTAGTCTCACCCACGATTCCAGGAGGGTGAAACTACTCAAGGCCGTCAGGGTATAGAAGTTCAGAGTCTTTTCAGGGGAGCAGTTCTTCACAGTGACTCCTTTCAAAATGAAAGCAGCACCTTTATAGAGCCTAGTTGATCTGGATGGGTAATCCCAGGGCAGCAGCCTCAGAATCGGAAGAACTCTGCTTCCCTTTTAGGACACAGTACAACTCATGACTCAGTTCTGAAGAGGATGTGGTCGGTGAAGTTTCCTGCATCTAGTGGTCACAAGTTCACATTGCTCCCCTTCTGTGGGCCTGCTGGCTGCAGGAATAGGAGCAGCTGACTACAGGGATTGGTGTTAGATCAGCAGCCATGCTCACCTGCCTGAGGTAACATCAACAGCACCAGACTCATCCAGTGTAAACAAGAACATGGAATGTATTGGCCTTAGACATTCCAAGATTTTTGGATCCTCTGTGACAATTAGCGAGGCTTCCTAGGTGGCTCGGTGGTAAAGAACCTGCTTGCCAATGCAGGTTTGATCCCTGGGTCGAGATCCCCTAGAGAAGGAAATGGTAATCCACTCCAGTATTCTTGCCTGGAAAATCCCATGGACAGAGGGGCCTGGTAGGCTACAGTCTATGGAGTTGCAAAGTTGGACATGACTGAGCTACTGACCACATACTTACATAACAATTAGTGGCTGAGGTCACCAGGGATCTACTCTGGGAAGTTTAAACACTTAATTCAAAAAAAGATTATTCAGAATATAGTTTGCTCTTTTTCCCTTAATGTTGTTTATGGTGGTATCTCTCCTTTACTATAAACCAATTTCTTAAAGTCTGCTTTAAATAATCAATCTTAAGGCAGCAAAGAAAATACACTTTCTACAACTTTTCTAACTCTATTGTTTCCCAAAGGTAACTACAATTTCTGCTCTTAAAAATACTGATTCTTGTTGAGTATAGATTAAATGTGTACCTCAACTACTGAAGATCAATAATGCTAATCATTTTACTATAGTTAAAACCTCCAATGGTACTTGGAACTCAAGTTCAAGAATGAATGAGGAATTGTAAAAAAGACGGCTTCCCATGCCAAGTTACTACAGTCAGAGCAAGTTTTGAAACTAGAGTTTTAGTTTGTGATTTATTAATTATGCCATATAAGCTAGTTTAAATTTCTGGCTATTAAATTCCTTAAGCCAAAGAAACGTGGATCTCTCAACAAAGATGAATAAAAACTAACATGTGAAGGTGGTGAACATTTATTTACCAGTCTGCACGTACCGAAGACTTAATACTCTAAATTCAAGGTAAAAAAGACAGGACACTATTATTTTCCAAAAGCATTGGTTTTATTTATACAGACAGAGTCCTAACCATTTCAGTGGCAGCAAGAGTGGGAGAAGTTCCTTTTTCAATCGAGGGGCCCCCAAAATGTTGGTCTGTTGTTACCAAACACACAGGCAAGTGGCGTCACGGATTTGGTCAACTAACTACAGTGTCTAGTCTCTCTCTGCTAGAGCAACAAGGTGAGCGTCAATCTCTGCTTCTGTAAGAATCCTGGAAGGCAAAGGGAAAAAAACCCCACAACCATTTACTTTTTGAAAACCTTTTATTATGCAAAATAAACAACACACACACACACAAAAGCAGGATAGCAATGACCTCTTGTGTACCTATCACCCAATTTGATAGGTTGATACCCACCTGATTCCTGATTAGGAAGTTGCCCTGGAGGAGGGCATGGCAACCCACTCCAGTGTTCTTGCCTGGAGAATCCCAGGGACGGAGGAGCCTTGCGGGCTACAGTCCACAGGGTTGCACAGACACAACTGAAGTGACTTTGTATGCATGCAAGTAGTTTATACAGTTGTTTACACTTATTATTTAAATACTATCTAGCTATTATTTAAATACTATCACAATTTATAAATGACAGAAGAGTTTTCTGAAGACATAGGCTCTTTGGTTTCTTATTTAACTAGTGGATGAAAATAAAGATTTTAAAGGTTATAGAAGGGTCTCAGAATAGAACACAAGAACTGGAGGTCCTTTAGAGAAATTGCTCCTGCTGGAATTTTACTGCTTTAAGAAAATAAAAAGGCAACCTTTTCCTCCAGGGGATAAAAGGAATTCAATTATGTTTTTTAAAAAAGTTCTATAAATTTTTCTCAAATCTTTCAAGTTTATATCACTTACCCGAAGGCAACAAAAAGGACAAACTAGAAAAATGTACTAGCGAAGCTCTGAAAGGTCTGGTTAAGCTTAGTTTACTACTTTTGTTCCCCAGCCCTAACCTTGACATGTGTTTTTTAAATTCTGACCTAAGAGTAAATACACATAACAGTTAACATGCCTTCCAGCAGGTTCTTTGCATCTGTGATTTAACAGAAACATTCTCTATTCACAAGAGTATCCAAGTTCATGGTAAAAGTAAACCACCTCAGATTTACTGGGAGGATTAAATGAGCTGATAACATGTTAAGCACCCAGTACAGATTTGACTCATGGAAGCTCTGAGTAAGAACAGACAAGCATCCAGTCCAGCATCAGATATTCAATTAGCTGTATGCAAAATCTGGGGGTTTCAAAGATACCCAGATAGGGTCTGATGTACATCAGTATTTCATATTGTTCTTCAAAGCTCCATTTAAATAACCACTAAATAATCAAAGCTCCATCTGAAAACTACTAGTTTGGAGCTGAATTTTTATTGGCCTTAAGCTAAAAAAAGAAAAACACTTATACTTACTTTACTCCTTATATAAAGGAGGTTATTATACATCACCTCTGGCATTAGGTATAAAATAAAATGAGAAAAAAAGCAGTTATGTTTGTTTTAAGGAGACATCCAATAAGTTTTAGACCTCTCAGGACCTCGCTGGTGGTCCAGTGGTTAAGAATCCACCTTGCAATGCAAGGGGACGCAGGTCCAATCCCTGATGGGGGACCTAAATCCCACAGGCTGCGGAGCAACTAAGCCTCTGCGCCGCAACTACCAAGCCTGTGAGCTCCGGAGCTCACACACAACCAACCAGAGTGTGCAACAAGGATGCTGCATGCTGCAACCAAGATCCGAGGCAGCTAAACAAATAGTAAAATAAACGACAATAACAACAAAACCAGATCTCTCAGGTGTTGAGGAAAAAACCTAACTCTCGTTCAAAAAAGTGTTTTTTCTTCAAGTTATAGGACAAATGAACCAACACATCTCCACCTTTCTACACCAGAATTTATCACTTGGCAAACTCTTTTAAGTACCTAGCCAACAATATATCTCACCTGAATTTAGGATTTTCGACTGTAACTACTCCAACTTCTATTTCTGAAGGTTTGAAATCAATTGATAGAACAGTAGACAGGCATGTAATCGCAGTCTGAAAAAAAGTATCAATATTTAAAATAATATAGAATTTTTCAGAGATTCCAAGATTTTTCTCATCCTAATCTTATTCAACTCATGAATTAACCACAAGCTATTCATTTCTGAGGTGGTAGTTCAACAGCCACACAGATTGCTTAATTCTAAGATGTTGCCTGCCAATAACAAACTTGTTTATACCAAGTTAAGCTATAAATGAAAGGCATCTCACAAGAAAAACAGGGTGATTACGACAAAACAGTCTGTTTACCTGATGATCACTACATGCCAGACAATATGCTCAGCACTTGGAGTGAGGCGCGGAGAGGATAAAGATGAATACAGCCTTCTTTTAAGAAATTTACAGTGATAACACTTTAAGAATGTTTTAAGTGGCTGTGTATGTGATGTGATTAGTTAATTCACGTAACTATGAATTGCAATAAAAAAAACAACCTTGAGACATTTAAACAATACCTCCCACATAAGAATGAGATTCACATTTCCTGTTAGTATAATATTGCCAACCATACATAAAATTATTAGATGATAATTTTTCCTTTCTAGTTTATCAGAATCATGTTAGTCTTCAGAATTGCTGTATCCCAGACCTTCTTTTCAACAATTCACTAAAATTTTGTTTTTAACTTCTTGGCAATAAATAAGAAGCTTCTTTAGTCTAAGGTTACTAAGTACTTGTATAAAAATTTTGGTTTGTCCTGTCAAAATTAAAACTTTCCAATCATAACCAACAATCCCCTCAAGAATACTGCTTAATGCTGACTCTAGGCATTTCAGTTATAATTTCTCTTGTCAAGTCCTCCCGTGAGCATACTATTTTACTATGAAGATATCTGCTTCCCTGAAAACTTGGTGTGTGACTGCTTTTCTTTTCGGAAAAGAAAGAGCTCTTATGCTCTTTTAGGACCACAAGAGCAACATTACTGACTCAACTTTCTCACTTCTGCTTCCAGTTAGCTTAAGTTTAATTTGAATCACAGCCATGCAGGCTTTCGGCCTGGTCTTGACTTGATTCTCAGTTATATTTTCCCATTTTATGTGTTTTGCTGAAAGCAGTCTAAAATACAGTATGACAGAGAATTAGATGAATAAAGCAGTCCTCATTGTTCCCATGTGACACCAATTTTACTATTAACCTGACAAACTTGGATATCATGAATATCCCAGGAATAGCTTATAAAGATTGTCAATTATGCAATGATCTTCATTATTCTATATAGCGTTAAAAGAAAGGTCAGCTCCTTTCAGTTAACTTACTTCCACTGTCTGTTCAAAGGTCCAATCAAATTTCTTCTTTACTTTTTTTTCAAGGAAGCTGGTTGACTCTGTTTGTTTAACTCCTGCCGCAGTTGCTTTAAACCCACAGTAGTAACCTGCAGGATCACACTTGTACACCTGAGGGCCTTGTTCTTCATCTATACCAATTAAAATCATACCTAAACAGAAAGAAAAGACCCTCGTTAAATATCTTAAACCTTCATACAACGAGATTTCGTCTCTCTTGGTGTTGTCACGTATCTGTTAATCATTACTCTGGCTATTTTAGGATATATACATGTAAATGTGGAAATTAAATGATGTTATATAGAAAAGGCAACTCATGAAAGCAAAGAAAATCAAGTTAGCCAATTTCAGAATTCTTAAATTTTTTTTAAATGTTTTGCTTTAAGAAAACTAGTAACAAAACATAGTTTATCACCACAGATAAATTAGATAATAAATCTCCACTTTGCAAAAGGTTTTATCACAGATTTTTAAAAGGTCTGAATGATCACAGATGTAACATACAATTTTCTAATCCCTATTATTACCTAAAGCATGTTCCTCTGAACCCCAACCCCTCAAGATGTTAACTGGTCAGATAAATTTGGAAAATAGACTTTTCACATATTATTTTTAGAAAATATACAAAAGTATATTAAGTGTTCTAAAATCTTCTGCTGTAAGCTGATCTACTTTACCTCAGTAGTTCTTAAATTTATTTGATCACAGAATACTTTTTTTTTTTTTAATTTAGGACTCCCTGTTAAGGTTCCAGAGAACTGACAGTGTATGGAACTCACCTTGAGAATGCTGGCGCTAAGTGAAATAAGCCAAGGGACTAGCTGCTCACCTCTCTCTGTAATGCCCCACTTTGTTACTGTTGATATATATTCCTGTACTAGTCAGTATAAACCAAATTCTAAATTCTGTACACATAACTTATTATAAATGTTATTATAATGACATACAATTAAGATAAACACCACCGCCAAACTTCTCTACTCAGCAGAACAAGTAACAAAGTATTTAAAGAAGGGCTTAACCCCATCTGAACCTTTTTAATATAGTGTCTTATGTTATCCATAACATTTCTTTACATTTTATACTTGACATACAATAGAAAGTACCAAGGACACCACAAAAGAGATACCCACTTACTGCCTGGGGAGTGGGGGGGTTAGTTAATACTTCCTTACTCCAGATGAGCAGGGTTTAACACATGATAAGGAACAGAAGGGCAATCAAGGCAAAAGGAACACACACAAAGGGACACAAACGGTCAGGACACACCCAGGGCAAAATACATGGACAAAAAGATCCATGTATTACAGTAGCTTCAGGAGAAAGAGAAATGCAGCACAGTTCAGTTCAGTCGCTCAGTCATGTCTAACTCTTGGCGACCCCATGAATCGCAGCACGCCAGGCCTCCCTGTTCATCACCGTCTCTCGGAGTTCACTCAGACTCATGTCCATCGAGGTTGTGATGCTTTCTAGCCATCTCATCCTCAGTCGTCCCCTTCTCCTCCCGCCCCCAATCCCTCCCAGCATCAGAGTCTTTTCCAGTGAGTCAACTCTTCGCATGAGGTGGCCAAAGTACTGGAGTTTCAGCTTTAGCATCATTCCTTCCAAAGAAATTCCAGGGCTGATCAACTTCAGAATGGACTGGTTGGATCTCCTTGCAGTCCAAGGGATTCTCAAGAGTCTTCTCCAACACCACAGTTCAAAAGCATCAATTCTTCGGTGCTCAGCCTTCTTCACAGTCCAACTCTCACATCCATACATGACCACAGGAAAAACCATAGCCTTGACAAAACAGACCTTAGTCGGCAAAGTAATGTCTCTGCTTTTCAATATGCTATCTAAGTTGGTCATAACTTTTCTTCTAAGGAGTAAGCATCTTCTAATTTCATGGCTG